>JASAMX010018331.1:0-15714 GCA_030248175.1 Microlaimidae sp. YZB2_3 | reverse complement strand
CCCAAAGTTCGGCGAAGCCGGATTTGTTCTTTATTAAGAATTCAAAAACTTTCCTGCTACGTTCCAAAAGCATATTAAGAGTAAAAAAAACCAAATTTCTCGGTTTCGCGGGTAGTTTAAATTTATAATTTATCTTAGTTTTTTCAATTTAAATCGGTTATGCCTATCAATATTGAAGACATACATGTGGAAATAAAACTACTGTAAATAATAAATTAGACTTTTAATAATGTTTTAAACACATATTTTAAATTTAAAGGGATAAACTACCTTAAATTTAGTAATACTTATTAGCTGGAAATAAACCACCTTAAATTTAGTAATACTTATTAGCTGGAAATAAATTTTCTAGTGTGTTTTTAGTGTCTGAAATTAAAAATTTTGTCCCCTGAGGGGCATTCTGCCCCCCGTACCCCTCTGACAAGCGGCTCGGCTGCCCCTTGACCCCGTTCGGAGGCTCTTGTTTCCCAGACACCCCATTTCTGGGGGCTACCCAGAAAGCCCTTCAGAGTTAGTATAACATCCTTTGGACCGCCCCTCCCAACTGAAATCCTGGGCACGCCGCTGCACAATCCATAAAGGAGGACAAACCAAAGAAAGCTTTTATTTTGGCAGTATTTTGTTACTAACGAGGAGGCCAACTGATTTAGGGTCGATGGAGCCTTGGGAACTTGGAGCTAGAACTTGGAGCCAAAAATAGGGAACTTGGAGCCGTAAGTGGGGAACTTGGAGCCGTAAGTTGGGAACTTGGAGCCGAAAGTAAAAATCGCTAAAACGTTTACCTAAGCCTAAGCGAAGCCTAAATCTAACCCCAAACCATTTTTTTCTTAAAGGCTCCAAGTTCCCATTGCTCGTGGCTCTAAGTTCCCAAAAATTTCTCATGGCTCCAAGTTCCCTGCTTGTGGCTCTAAAGACCCCGTACCGGCCAACTAAGCTTCTTGCCAAATAAAGGGTTGTTCTAAGCCCAATGTACACTCAATTTTTGCAACAAATATAAAAAACACTTAAAATTTCACTACAAAAAACAAAAAAAAAGTTTTGATGTTGAATTTCGTTTTAATATTATTGCAATATATTATATAAAGAAAACTTAAATTTAAGATGGGTAAGAAAAACTGTCCTATAAAACTTTCCTATTAAAAACAGTAAGTTCAATTTTGCCACGAAACGTTTTGAGATGGTCCCCAGTCAATTTTTCTTGTTTTGATAGTATATATTTAGTTTTCTTATTTTTCATATAAATAATATTTTGCATTTAAAGAAAAAAACATTATTTAGAAAACTAACACGAGGATTTAAAAAACCAAATGCCAGAACTGAGGTAACCTATGTCAAATTAAAATTGCCAACTCTAAAAACCAAAATTTAACCTTTTTATTTAAAAAAATTAAATTTAGAAATAAGGCCCAATTTTTTTAATTGATCTTTAGCCAAGATAATCTCTTGCAAAAAATTTTAAATGAATCTTTAAAAAATAAAATTGTTTAAATATTTAAAAAATAGAATAACAATTGCGACCACAACATGGCCCTGATTGTTTTTAGTTTTTTTTTAATAAAATCGTTAAAAATGGTTTGTTGAGTTTTTGAATCTTTTTTTTAAGTCTAAAACCTACGCTATTAAAAAATTTTCTCGAATAATTCATTGTAAAAAAATTGTACATTTAAAACAACGAGTAATTTATTTATTATAAAATACTGGTACTGGAATTAATACTAGTACCAACTCCTAGAATACTGGAATTAAATTTGGGTTTTCGATAGAATACTGGTACTGTACTCGAAATAAAATTTGAGGTAGGGATAGTACTGGTACTGTACTGCAACTAAAATGAGGACGGTACTTTTACTGGTACTGTACTGGAATATTTTTGGACAACCAGCATAGTACTGGTACTGGTACTGGAATAAAATTTGAGTACTGTAACAACACTAGTTATAACCCACTAAAAATGGCATTTTTCGACAATTTTGTATGTGACAGATTGCTCAATGGGTAGAACTATTTACGTTACAAGTTATGCACTTAAAAAAAGCGGCTACTTTATACTTTATTTTGATACCTTGATCGTTAAAATTGGTTGAATATTTATCGAAATATTACGTTTCCCGTACAAAAAACCCGCAACTTTTTCGTTAAAACACCAAATGACGGAAGTGATTTTGTGAAGTTTGCCGAACCTTTCTTTCCTTCACTTCGTGTTTTAAGCAAAAAATCGAAGGTTTTTTGTACAAAAAACGAAATATCTCGGCAAATACTGCACCAATTTTAACGATCAAGGCATCAAATTAAAGTAGAAAATAGCCGCTTTTTTCAAGTACACAACTTGCAACTTAAATCTTTATACTCATTGAGTAATTTGTCACGTACAAAATAATCGAAAAATGCCATTTTTGTGGGGTCATAACTCCTGAACCACTGGATATATTTTGTTGAAAAAATTTTTTGTGCGCTATTGAGAGCAGGGGTAAGGTTTTCACAAAATTATCAAAATCGAAGACAAAAAGTTTGAATTCGCACCGCACCTTTAATTAAAACTTTCAATTTTCATAATTGCATATGAATTTAAAGTTTTCAGAATTGTTTAAATGTCTCAGACTACATAATTTTTAGGTTGAAGCGTGATAAAGTTAAAGTTGTATATATTTTTCAAGTTTATATTGTAATAAAAGAATAAAATAAAGTTATATTTATTTATTCAAGTTTATATTGTTTGACTTACTTTTCAATGTGCAAAGCGTTTAAGGTTTTTAGAGGTTTTACATTCTTTTTACAACCTTTTGCTGTGCTGATTTGTCAAAAAAGTGTTTAGTTTCTCATCCAAAAATCAATCAACATCAACTCGCCATTATGAAAGAAAACTTTTTATTGATTCATTCATTAAGTAGTGGTTGCGCATATCATAATATATTATCTAAAACAATAAACACTTATTAACATTTGTAGTAAAAAGCGTCGGTTAAACAAAATCGGGTGGAACGGCATTTCCAAACAAAAATTAACCTTGAACAAAAATATACATACATATTATATCATTAATTACAAGTCAGAGACTTTTTGGTTAGAATTGTGGGGGTAACTAAAAAAGCAAAAATCTGCAAAGTATATTAAGCTGCGATCAAAATTTTTTTCTAAAGTGGATGGAGTAACGAATAAAAAACATAAATTTACATATTTTTTTTATGCAAAAAAAGTTAGAAAATACTTTCCGATCGCAGGGAATGATGTCATTTCAGGAAAACGTTTAGAAATTATTAAAATTAAAAATTTTCAGAGCGGCCGCATGTTATTTTTCATTCTAACGATAGCGTTTCTGCTGCAAGTGGACCACGCCAGGGGTGAAGAGGAATATGCGCTGGAATGCCTGGTCCGGTGGTACAACTACACTGCCGTCCAGAGAGACGCCAATAACAAGAAATGCCAACGCGAAATAAGTGTCAAAGTCTGCGATGGGTCCTGTTTCACGTTCGAAGTAAATAAAACGGTGTTTACTTTGTCTTTTTTGTCTTGTAGTGCGATATACGAAAGGTTGAATTATTAGCCCTGATGGCGCCATCAAATGGTAATCGCAATAGTCATGTTTTTGAAAGAATCAAGATCTATATTTACTATAATTTGTTGTATTATTAAAGAGTGATGCCTTCTCAAAAATTTTTAAAACTAAATTATTTTCCAAATTTATTAAAAACAAAAAATAGCTAAATTATAGCTGTTGGTAAAATGCTCGTAGCTGCAAACGTAGGCGTGGTTTTTTTGCCTACTACCGTATATTAAATTCACGCAACGATTTAACGGTGTAAACTATTTGAATTTTTTACAAGCGTTGGTCCTCGCACTCTACTTATATTGTAAAAATGTACTGCACGAAGAAAGGTTAGAACAGTGCCAAAATGCGGTGTCTGCTGCCTTTGGGTTGATTTGTTGATTTTGTAGACGAAAAACCATTTTAAACTATTACAGAAAGGCGAAAATTATAGCTACGACAATTTTTTCTATAAATGTTAGAAAGTATTTTTTTCTTTGGTTGTAAATCATGCAAGAATATACTGAACGTAGGATTCATCATACTCAACGTCCAATTAGCAGCACACAACCCATGTTCATGCAAACTAAACCAAACCTGATTCAAATTATTTATTATGTCAGATTTATGAATTAGGAGAAGTGTAAGAACATCACAACTCTAACGAACAATAATAATTCAATATTATGACGTCATTTTTCGGCACTGGCACCAATTTTACCTCGGCTAATGGTGACTTAAGCAGGAATAAAAGCTTGTGATAAAAATATTATTTAATTTTCTTTAATATTTTATCAAATCTTGATTATTTTATTCTACGCTTTTTGTTTTGATAAAATTTACCCCAAACCAATACCCCTAATTATTTTTGTTTTTCAAAAAATAAGAAAAATAATTTTTAAGCTTCGCCTATTTCTGACATCTTTTTATTGTTATGATTACGTTATTTGTAAATAACTCTTTTGAATATAATTTACTTATCTCTTTAATGTTTTCTATCTCTGTGACTCAGACCACTGAACACTGACTTCTTTTTCAAACTTCCACATGACACCATGAAACTTTTTTTGTTGTTGATTTTTTGTTGTTTTTTTTGGTTCATGGTAGGCGTTGATTACGTAAGCACGACACACCGATTTATTTCGTCATCGGAAAACAAATATTGTTTTCCTGTGTGATATGTGATTTCAATCTTACACCAACGCACGCAAACAAAATAAATTGCCAAATATATAGGGAACATTGGAAAATGTTATTTAATGCCTGAAATCCAACTAAAATTATTATAGCTAAAACTAGATTAAAATTAAAACCACTTAAATCAACTAATACAACCAAAAATGATACAATCACTTTTCTAGGGGCAGTGCCATAGGACGATTATGAATGAATGAATCAATGAATGAATGAATGAATGAATGAATGAATAAATAAATAAATAAATAAATAAATAAATAAATAAATAAATAAATAAATAAATAAATAAATAAATAAATAAATAAATAAATAAATTTAATTGAATTAATATTTAATAAATTATAGTTGCCGGGTCAAGACCCATATCCAAATAGCCAAAATGTTTGTATGTACGATGAACAAGAAAGAAAAACCGTTCCGATGACCACTTGCGATACGGGAGCACACGATTCAATTAAATCTTACTCATACTGGGAAGCCAAGACTTGCAAATGCTCCGCGTAAGTAATATCAAAATTGCATAAGAGTGAAGAATGTCCGACTGTGTGTTAATCAATTGCAGTGATTATAGGTAACGCAAACTACAACCATATGCATTTTTCATCAACTGGAAATAAAATTTTTAAACGCAAAACACCTAGATGAAATTTTTCCACATAATATACTGTCGAATAACTCAAATTATTTAAAATATTCCTTTTTTTAACATAAATAATATATATACAACAAAAAGCCTAGAATATTTGACAAAATTATGTGGAAAAACCTCATTTATTTATGTTTGCAATTTTTTTGCAGTTCGCAGTTTGTAAACTAAATAATTCTAACCGCAAAATTCAAAGATAAAATTGTTCTGCATAATACTGTCAAATAAAATAACTCAAATTATTCAAAATATTTTATGTTTTAACATGTAAAATCATTTATACGTCGGATTTAGCAAAAATTGTTGAATATTTGACAATATTACGTGGAAAAAACCTTATCAAAGAGTTTTTCGTTCGCAGTTTTTTTTGTTTGCGAATTCGCGGTTAACATTTTGAATAATCTACAGTATTAAAGAAAAAAAAATCATTTCACAAACTGTAAATTATTCCGCAGGTTTTTTCTAGCAGATTTTTTCATGATAAAACATCTACATTGTGAAACAATCTACATATAATTAGAACAATTTTTTAACACACAGTCGGCCATTTTTTACTCTTATGCATTCTTGATAATATACACACGCGTAACATACACGTTAGAATAGCAACAATCCTCAAATTGTTGGTAAGTGCGGGGAGCTAAAAATTAAATATATTCTTGTTCATTGGAGATCTTTTTTTTCAGCACTTATTGAACAAAAATTATATTATAGCGTCATAATTCTAGATCTTTAAGACCGAGCAGTTTTTGCTTAAATCCGATGTTTTTAACCATCGTGTAGCATAATTTATTTTGCGAATTCCAAAAAAACCCCGCAAAAGTACTATATTAGAATATGATGTAATATAAAATTAGGACGTTATTTTAGGAGGAACATCAAGAATCTACCTTAGTTCATAAGGCCAATACCAAAAGGATTGAAACAAAACTTAAAAAAGCCAAAGTCAAAAACTTAAAATCAATAACTTAAACTTCTTTGGTCAAATGGGCTTTTTTCCCTTTAGGAATTGTCATTGAAGGAAAAATATTTATGATCACATTGTGTGTGTGTGTGTGTGTGTGTGTGTGTGTGTGTGTGTGTGTGTGTGTGTGTGTGCGTGCGTGCGTGCGTGCGTGCGTGCGTGCGTGCGTGCGTGCGTGCGTGCGTGCGTGCGTGCGTGCGTGCGTGCGTGCGTGCGTGCGTGCGTGCGTGCGTGCGTGCGTGCGTGCGTGCGTTCGTGCGTGCGTGCGTGCGTGTGTGTGTTTGTGTATCTGGGTTGTGCAATTATTATTTTAGCTCTTAAAAAGTACAGAGATTTTATTAGAAATAAGTCACAAATATATTTATAATTTTTAGATGTAAGTATAGAAAAATGAAATGTACAAATTTACTAAAACGATCAACACTTCCGACAATAAGAATCCACAAAAAACCTATATTAACAAGGTAAGTATCAATTTATTGGGTACAAAATGCACATGTATCGTTGTTTAAACAAATAAACAAAGCTTTTTTGCAATATTTTGTTGTTACAGATTTTATACACTTAGTTTGAAGCCCAAAAAAAACAACAAACAAAACTCAACTTCAACAAATTTTAAAAATATATATTTTGTTTACGTCTGTTTACTGGTTTTGCGAAGTTTGTTTGTCGAAATATGCTGAATTTTTGTGCTAAGCTGATTTATAAAAATTTTTTTAGGTTTTTGGCATAATCTATTTTGTTGTTTGGTTTCTAATTTTTTTTTAACTCCCATTAAAAAAATCCACCATTTTCAGTAAAATTCTTGGTTTCAATGGTAAGATTGTGACTATGCCAAACCATAAATAATTGTGTATATTTTCATATAATTATTAATTTTTTAGTATAATAATATACAATAAAAGTCCAATTTAATGGCAAATATAAACTTCACAGAATATTGTGAATTAAAAATAATGTATATTATAGGAAAAGCAACTCAAACCTGGAAAAAAGAAAGATTTTCAACCCGGAAAAAAGAAAGAATTGGATAACAACTTTTTTTAGAAGTTTTTTTAAAGGAACTCAAACTAAAAGAACCAACAGCCAAGAATTTGATTGAATTGAAATAAGTTTGATTTATGGATAAACGAATTTAAGGTTCACTCCGAATTAAAAAAATCAAAATTATAAAAAAAGATAATCTGCCAATTTAAACTTAAAAAAATAATATATGCTTTCAAAATTCAATAATTACTTTACCGCTAAAAAATTTTCACAACGAAAAAACAATTTGAAAAAAAAAAAATAAAAAAAAAATGAAAAAAAGAAGTCAAATAGTGCGAAAAATAACTACGGTGCTCCCAATTAATCGCAATCTTATTTTAGTCTAAAATGTTTTTCAAAAAGTTACGGACAGAGATCAAACTATTCGGTATATCTTTCGATTCTTACGACGTACAGTGTGCATTTTTAATTATTTTTCGTTATTTAAAAAAACACGTGCATGCGTATCATATATACATATATACCGCGAAAAGTTTTTTCCATTTCACATCTTTTTTTAATCAAATAAGTTTAAGTGTTCTAATAATAATTATTGATATCATTTCACGCACAGTGGAGTTAAAATTATATATTGATTAAGTCTAAATAATTTTCCAAAAATATATCTATTAACATATTTAAACTTTTTGTACAGTTTCTTTGTTTTAAGCTGCATGAATAATATATAAATTTACCGAATCAACATTTAATATATAGATATATAATTATACCGAAACATGTAAAACTCGTATGTTAAAAAATGGCACCGGCGTATGCCATTATAGTGGCTAACTTTGAATAGTTTATTAAAATGGCATGGCACTCTTCTTTAATTTATGTCATTAAATTGCCTATTTTCTGTGAATTCGCGTGAATGGAAATGGTTTTGTTTATTTGTGTGTTTAAATAAATACTTTTCAATTTATGATAAATTAGGTTATGCCATTTTAATGACAAACTCTCCACGAAAAATTTGCGTGAATTAAAATAAAGAGAATAAAATTATATTAGGAGTGCTATTTACGCCTGATTAAGCCATTATCTAAAGTTTTAATTTAAAACAAGGAAAAAACAAAAAAGTTCAATTTTAGTTGATTTAATGACGTTTTGTTAGACTTTTATTGTTTTTTGGCCTTTAGACCTAATAAAAATTAAAAAGAAATAAAATTTCAAAGATTAGAATTTAAAAACTTAAATTATCAAAAATTAAAATTTTTTTTTTTTTTTTCCTTTAAACAGTTTGGACAAAATATGTCCCGGACCTTAAATGCACTATTTGGAAAGTATGTCGAATTTTGTCAGCGAATACTTATGCGTCGCCAAATTTATCTTCTGCAAATAAGATGGATAGAATTAAAAAAGATTGTAAATGTAATTAAAAAAATGAAGTAAATGTTATAAAACAAAAGCATATACATAGAGTGGTAATTTTTTACATTTTTGTTTTGAAGGTATTTTTACATGAGCAAACATAAATATTAAAGTGTACTTTAATGTGAACGCGTACAAAACCTTGAGCCTTTATTTGCAATATCAATGGCTGCTTGTTCATTAAGCACAATGAGATTATATGTATATTGAGATTTTTAAATTGTCAGTATCTGAAATAAAATTTTTTAAAGGCTAAAAACAGACACAACATTACTAATGTACAGATACCTAGTTCAGTGGTATTTTTGCTCTTAATAGAGCTTTTGAGTGCTCAAATTAGGACTGTATTTTTGGCTTACGCGGTATATAATGTTTGAAATTAATGATTTTATTGAAAACACTTGAATAAGGGCAAGCCCTAATTAGGCAATATTCCTCTATTTTGAACACGCCTTGATTTTAGTCACGTTGACCTAGCTGAGACAAGTTTTAAATAGAAGACTGTTTTGAAAGTCCCAATTGGGTCGCGTTCCATTTAGAGAATTCCCCAATTGAGCCACTATTCTCTGTTTTTGTTAAGATCTTGGAAAAATTTTGAAAAAAAAAAATTTTTGACTTTGAGCCTTCATAACACTTGAACCTGCTAGAATCAAAGCGCAAATATCTAGACACCTTGCACTCAAACTTAAAATGAACATAAGATATAGCACACACTAACATGGCTGACTGTACGGAAAATACTGTTCAATGGTCGACAATTCCCTGATTATTTGGTGGCGGCGCCGACGAGAAATAACCCGCTTATAATACCATCTGTAGCGGGAACGGGACACGAGGGTACTGGACACGAGGGTACTGGACACGAGGGTACTGGACACGAAGGTACTGGGCTTAAAAAATTGCGTTCACCACAACCTCGCAGCAAAATCGATTCATTATGCAAGGGGGACACGAGGGTACTGGACACGAGGGTACTGACGAGCAAAAAACATAACCTTCCCGCATAAATCGGGATAAACTTATAGCATAACAATAGTTTGTTTTACTTAAATATCATAGTTTTTTTTGACTGACTTATAAAAGGTAGGATTATAAAAATAAAATTTTTGAGAAGACATAAAACAAAAATAATAAATTTATAACATTAAAACATTTTCGTGTAAATTGTCTGTATTTTCTTGCATGTTTTTATATAATAACTAGCTTTAAAAATGATGAGAATTTATGAGACGACTCTAAAGATAATAAACATTAAGGTTGTTGTTATGCTTTGATTGTGCTGTTAAAAAAATTTTGTGGTTATTTTTCGTGGAGTGTAGAAAAAATGAATTCTTTATAATGCCTTCGGAAAAAATAATTACAAATAATTTTGCTCTTAATAACCTTTCAAAAACATTTTAGTAAAATATTTTCCAAAAAACAATTGCTTGCCCTTTTAACAGTAAATTATTCGGTATTTTTTAAAAGCACACTATTTTTGAAATATTATGATAAAGTTAGCTTAGTTTTTGGGTTTTGCTTAGGCTTAGGGATAATAAAATTTACCGTGCAATGGGTTTCGAAGACTCCCAAAGATCCGTTGTTAGAATATTTTACTCACGACTCTATACTTAGATTGAAATGCATAAAATATCATACATGAAAAATCTTACAATTGGATGTTTTTTTATCAAAAGCACATTTTGTTTGCCTTGTCTTAAATGATCAAAATGTGTTCAAGTGAATTCCTTTAGACTGAATTAAAAAAGGCTAGAAGTTTTTTTTTACATTTCTACTGCTACAATCTATTTTTGCAGAAGTAATTTTTCCAAAGTTTTTATCAAAAAAACTCAATTATTTTAATCAAAAGTCGATGAAAATAGTCTAAATATAAAAATGACAGCAAAAAAAACTGCAATTCGCTTTGTATTTTCGTACGAGTATATGTTTTAGAAAAAACAGTAATTAAATAACTTTTTGGCGTTCTCATTCCAGTCATAATTGTTTAATATTAATTCTTTGTTTTTTTTAAAGGCAGGGTTTCGAAGCTCCAGAGATTCGGAGATAGCTTAAAACATTATAATTGTTTTTATTAAAAAGCGATGGTATAAACTGTGTGTAAAATAACCTTAAAAAATTTCGTGTTTTAGTATGTGGTTTTTTAAACAATTTACGTAGTTTTTTATTGTTAACTTGTATTATATTTAAGCAAGAAAAAATGTCATTTATAATTAAAAACCAGGCGATTTTATGTAAAGTTTAATTGTCTACCTACACGTTCAAACGATTATAATTTAATTCAGCTCCGCTCAGCTCATTTAGTCTAAAAAATTTACATATTTGTGCCAAACGTATTTTTTCTTAGCTCAGTACCCTCGTGTCCAGTACCCTCGTGTCCAGTACCCTCGTGTCCTAGAATCTCTGTAGCTATATAATTTTTTTACATACAAATCTTGATTACACGTTTTAAGACAGATCATTTCTAATATAAATCAGTATAAATAATCAGTCTGATGTCATTATTAAACACCCCAGTGGGTTTTGTCTTTCGCTTTTAAAAACCATTTGCATGATTACGGTATTTTGATTTTCTGTACAGTCAGCAATGTTAGCGTGTGCTATCTCTTATGTTTATTTTAAGTTTCAGTGCAAGGTGTCTGTCTATATTTTTTTCAAAGATAAGGTGGGTTAGCTCAAATTCCCCTCCCAAATTTAGCGGCAATTTTCTCAGCGAAATTTTTATACTTTTGACCGCAACTGAAAATTTCGGTGCATACAACATGTATTTCCCAAACTTTATTGAGTTTAAAATTATATTTTTGTTAAAAATAAACTGCCTTGTCAAGTACTATGAAAGGTTAACGAATGGTCAATTTTACGATTTTTGCACAGAATCGTTTGGAGGTACACAAATTTGCTATTTAGCCACACGTTTGAGACCCAGGGGGATTTGGATTATTGATGATTCCCGAACTTTTCAAAACGGTCCTGGAAAATTTTAAGTGCCCTAAGGCACAGAACTGAGCACTCCATAAAAATTAGACTTTTGATATAGGCGCTTTACATAGACGAATAATATATCATTTTATGCTCTTAATGTGTTGATTAAAAAATATAATAATTTTTGCTGCAAAATGTTGAGTAGCCAAAATACAAAATGCCTTGCCAACCAAAAATTAGTAGGAATTTTTTTTTTCATTTTTAGTAGTTTTTAAGTCGTGTTTACATTAAAGTTGATATTAAAGCTCTTGGCATGCTAATATTATTCACGATTCACGAATTGTTTTACTTCAACCCATATTAACTTTTTTTAGGGGGTGAAATTTATAAGTTTATTCAGATACTGTTGTGGTCATATTAATTAAAAAAACCCTACCCTAGACACACTGATGTCAAAAATAACACCTTTAATAGGATTCATCGATTGTTAGCTATTTTTTTAACAACCCATAGTAAAAAAATTTTAGGGATGAATTTCGTAATTTTATATAAATGGTTGTTCATTCTGAAAGACAGGCTGTTAGGAGGGAACAAGTTGCATTCTAAAAAACGCTTTATGTATGCGGGGAGCCGAAAATGGGAAAATCAAAATTGTAAGCGGGAAATCAAATACAATTTACGAACATAACATTTTATGGTAAACAAGCTGTCATCAAATAAAAAACGGACTCCAAGAATTTTATATATAACGTTAAATGCAATGATTGCCATAGTTTCATATTGGACAATCAGTCCGTTTTTTTTTTTTGAAAAAAAAAAAAACGATTATCAAAACATACAAAAGATCTAAATTCGGCAAAACGAAGACATTCAAACCAGTGATATTTCCCGGAGCTCTGCTTTTAGGAATTAGGAGCTTTTTGGAATTAGGCTTTAATGAGCTCCGCTTTCTATTTTTGAACTAATTTCATAAATAATTAAAAAATCATGTCATGAATTATTTTTCAAAATTTTTTCGTAAACTAATTTTTTTCAAAACTTATTTTGAAACAATAAAAGTAGCATTAAAAATGCAAATAATGCAACTTTAAATGTAGTTGTTGAAGCTTGAATAAGCGTAAAATCGCTTATTTAAGGAGCGGAGCTTCGGAGCTTCAGAGCTCCGAAATATGATATTGGAGGGTAGAAACATCACTAATTCAAAGATTAGAATCACCTTATATCTAGTTATTTTCGTGATTTTGCACTACTTTTTATAATTTTTCGAGATTTATCAAAAACATAATATAACCCAAGAAAATTTTTGATTACACTAGGCTTTTGAATAAAATTTTGCAAGAAAAAATCTAACATTTTAAACGTACGCGACTTTTTGTGCATATACTGATTTCTTGCGCAGAGATTTTTTTGCAGTAAATACTTGTTTTTTTCGTGCAGCTTATTTACTTGCAAAAATGGAAAAAAAGTTGCAATATGCACTGCAAAACGCTAACACTGTTAAAAATTGGTGCACCAAAAAATAGCAGAAAATGGCGGGTTTTCAGTATTAAACTCGCACAAAGTGCTAGTTTCAAGCGAAATATTTTATTTAAAAATTAGTATTATTCTTATTCAGCATTGTTTTTTTCGTGCAGCTTATTTACTTGCAAAAATGGAAAAAAAGTTGCAATATGCACTGCAAAACGCTAACACTGTTAAAAATTGGTGCACCCAAAAATAGCAGAAAATCGCGGGTTTTCAGTATTAAACTCGCACAAAGTGCTAGTTTCAAGCGAAATATTTTATTTAAAAATTAGTATTATTCTTATTCAGCATTATGCGAAATTTTTTTTAAAATTAAATATAAACAGTTCATTATTAACTTTTTGTTTTAAAAATTTACGTTTGGTATCTTTTGGGCGGATACAAAATATTGGGTTCAAAAAAAAACTAGACTGACTCTGCAGATTTTTTTTTAATTTTATGAATACTATAGTGTAGATTTACAATAAACTTAAAAATTTTAAAATAAAGACTAGACATCAGCTTAAATTTTTTTAACGTAACAAAATTTGAAAACAATCTCAAATATTCACCTAAAAATAAACGCAAGAATTTATAATCCAAGCAAATATGTCCAGTTGTACAATAAATCGTTCTAATCAACTCACACATGATCGAGTTTAAATAATCGAATTTAATCAACATTTTCTGCTAATTTTTTGCACAAAGCGATTTAGTAAAATAGTCTTAGAAAAAACGAGTTTTTTTGGTGTACGAAATATTGCTGTGCGAAAAAACTTTTATTGAGTGCACAGAAAATAGCTTGCGCGTGAAAAGTCACAAGTGCCACATTTTTTGTAAAATTTAGGTAAAAAATTCCTTATCTAGCTGAAAATTCTCGTTTTATATATTTTTGACATAAGCAATGATATTAAAATAGCTCCAATATATGTATCTTCGAAATTCCCCCACAAAAATTACACTATTTCCTGAAAGCTTGACGTGGATAAGAGTTTTATGAAATTTTAGAAAAAAATAGGAGCCCCAAAAGAAAAATTGGAGTGGGCTTAAAGGCTGGTTCATACTTATGACAAAACGTCTTTTGGACAAAGTCCAAAGGACAAAAGTCCTTTGAACTTTTTCCAAAGGACAAATACAACGTAAAAATGTCTTTTGGACTTTGTCCAAAGGACAAAGTTCAAAGGACAAAATCCAAAAGACAACGCGTTCATACTTTCTTGTCTTTTGGACTTTTCCCATTGGATTTATTCCTTTGGACTTTGTCCAAAGGACAAATTTTAAGTAGCATTAATACTTCGTCCAAAGGAAAAAGTACAAAGGAAGTTTTGGCTTGTCCAAAGGACGTTTTGGCTTTTCCAAAATTGTCTTTTGGGCTTTGTAAAAATGAAGTTTTAACATGAGTATGAACCAGCCTTAAGCAAAACCTAAAAATAAAATAAAAGTAAAGTTAATTGTTTGGGTAAAAAACTGATCTTTAAGAACTAAGAAGTAGGTTTTTAAAATGGCGAACAAAAAAGATGAGTTTTTCGAAGATATTTTAAAAGACAAACTTTCCGAAGTCGAGATGCTGAGAGAGAAGCGTAATGTAAAAGGCGAATCTTCCGGACGCGGTAGCGACGAAAAATTTACTGTCAACCGAACCAATATCACTCTGTCTATGACTAAAAAACCATCTAATTGTATGCATGGTCATATTCCATGGCATGGATCGTGGACTTCGATCGATAGATTCTAGGAAATTTGGGCAAGCACTAAAAGACACCTACCACACCTACTACACCTACTACACCGACGGACCGATCGAGGGGTGAAGAAGAGGAAAGAGTAACAAGAGGCTTCTCTTGTTACTAAAAATTTCCTAAGCAACCTAAGCAAAACCTTAAAATCAAGCTAAATTTAATGTTTTGTTTGATTTTGAGGTTTTGCTTAGGTTGCTTTAGGTCCGTCGGTGTGGTAGGTGTAGTAGGTGTAGTAGGTGTCTTTTAGTGCTTGCCGAAATTTGAACGCCAGCACTTGATCGCCGCGCACTTGATCGCCGAGCATTAGACCTCCGAGTATTTGATCGCCGCAGTTCGTGTTGCATTAAAGCAGACGTTAAAACTCGCCACCAAATTAGTGTAAAGTTTCCACCAAAATAATAAAAACTCCACCTAACATAATTTTAACAAATTTAGATAAAATATTTAAACAAGGCAATGTTGTTTTGACAGTAAAAGTTTTTTATTGCCAAAAAAACATTGCCTTGTCTAAATAATGAATCAAAAATCTTAATTCAAAAACAAAATAAATGGTTTGTTATTTGATGTCTAGAAGAAACTTAATCCTGAGTCAGAGCAAAACCTGAAAATCAAACTAAATTTTTCATGAAATGTATATTTAATTTATATATTTGTATTTGTATAATATAACGGTTTTTACCCACTTACGTTAAAACACCAGAAGGATTTACTTGCATCGAAACAACACCAACTGGTTATCCAGCAGATTTAAATCTCGGGTCTTTGAGGACACCTTCCTGCTACCTTTGCTACAGACGGGGTCATCACAAGCCCCCACTTGTTGATA
>JASAMX010018330.1:0-73030 GCA_030248175.1 Microlaimidae sp. YZB2_3 | reverse complement strand
GTAGTCTACTTCGTTCAGTTACCTGTGCCTCCAACACAGCAATACGATAAAATAATAAAAATGAGCTTGCAATAAGCTCATCACTCACATGATTACCTTTTCACCGTCGTAACCGAGGAAAAAGAAATCACGAGAACGGCTTAAACTTATGTATAAGCTTTAGGGATTTTTAAACTTTTTACTTAAAGTTTTAAACTTTCGGCTCCACATTTCAGTTTCAAGTGCCTCAACAAATCTGTCGAAATTTGGATCAGTGTCGAGGCTGTGGCGCAGTGGCAAATCTTACGTCTTGCATACTGAAGGTTTCTGGATCGAGTCCCCGCTGAGACACAATGCACATTGTGATAATATTCTTTATTAATATTGTTATATGTAGTATTTGGTAGCGCAATTGGTGCTGAGTAACATCGGCCTTGCGTATCCTGCTGCATGCGAAATAAAAAAATAATAATAAAGCACAAAGGATCAGTCGCTCGTCAAAAGTAAACCTAATCTTAGGCGTCTCTCCTATTCTCGTTCTCAATATTATTTTAATTTACCACTCGAATTGTAATCACATATAACTTACATATTTGTGTATGTGGGTTTTTTGAAGCAGATTAAACCGCCTTATTTCTTAGTATAATGCATCTAAGGGTTGTTCTTTTTAAAAGTTGTTATTTTGTTGACGTACACATGGAGCTTAAAGTTTTTTATTTACTTATTTCAAACGAGATACAGAAATTTACTTCCTCGCTTGAAACTAAATTACATAAGGAATGTAATAAGAGAATATTACCTAACGTGGTTATACTAATAAATATGTAATTTGTTTATGTGGCATTTTTTAAGGGCAAAAGAAACATTAAACGTTCTTTTGTAATTAAATGATTTTTATTAAAAATCAGCGAAACTATTCTTTTAGAATAAAACAGCGAAACTATTCTTTTAGAATAAAACAATCTTATTTCAAAACTAATCATGTGTCAATTCCAAAATATGTTAAAACATGTTTTGTTTTTTAGAATAAGAAAACTTAAACGTTAAACAAAGCCCGTTGTCATAATTGACTTTATACATAAAAGCTAGATACTACAGTGGCGGTGGAAACATTGCCTGCGGATAGAAAGGTAACGGTTCTTGCGATATGCGAAATTTTACCTGCTCTAATTAGAAAATCTTTTAGTTCACCACTCTGCTCATCACATATCGTCGTCACTACGACAAAATAAGGCTACAGTCATAAAATTGACGTGACTGCGACTCATTTTGTACTTAATAGTGTGCTGTTTAAAATCTAAAATAAGTCACTGTCGCATATATATTTTACAGAAATTGGAACTTATTCTTCTTAGTAACTAACAACATCTTTCCGAAGTCCTAACACAGTAAATAGCTTTTATAGGTTTAGCCTCAGCAACGGGTTAATAATATATTTGAATAACAGGATATTTAAATAAAAAGTCTTTTATTGATAAAATTTGAACATTTCGGGCTGAACTTAGGGCTATCCTCAGCAACACTATCTAAAAGTTGCTGTTTTAGATACTGTTGCTGAGGATGGTCCTAAGTTCAAATAATCTAAGCCCTAAGGTCTAAACGTTAAAATTTTATTAATAAATTATTTTAAATCTCTCAGTTTTGATACCATCGCTACATTGAAGTTTCTATCCCCCAGAAATAGATAAATTGCTACAATTATTCCAAAAAGTCTTTTATTTAAATATAGGGCTATAAATGATACATGCAATAAGATATTATTAAAATCCGCTTATTTTTTAATTATAATGGCAAATTAATGTTTTAATTTATTTATCATATCCGTTTTTCATATCCGTTTCTCATATCTCAAAATCATCTTTGTAAACGCAAAACATGTAACCAATTTTTTTAATCAAAAGCTGAAATGGAAAAGTGGTTTAACTGTGAAGTGTGTTTATTACACATCATTTGACTAAGTCGTTTATCTTTTCAATAAAATATTGAAGCAGTACACATACATGGGCAAGTTGTTTCGGATTCAGGGGAAGGAGTTAAACCCGAATTTGATTTAGAGGGGGGAAATTTAAAATTCAAGAATACAAATTTAAAATTTAAATTTACAAATTCTTTCAATATCTTTTAGTTTTTATATTATTGTTCGTTCTAAAAAGAAAAAATATGTAAAAATCTTTATTACACTGTACGCATCAACTACAATAAGGAAAAAACAAAATTCGATAAACTTTGTCAGAAAACCATGCTAAGATTTTTTTCTCGATCTTAAATATAGTCCAAACAAGTTACAACTGTAATAAAGTCCCACTTATATAACTTCTTGTTGGCAGCTAATCCTAAGCTACATACTAGTTTATTACAAGAGGTCTGAGAAAATTCCATCGAAATGCTTAAAGCGATATCTGCGTCGAAGTACTTTTAAACAAAAAAATCAGAAGAACCCGACCAGTATTTGTTTTGTTTTTTGTTATAAGAAAACGTCATATAACTCTTAACAATCTAAAAACATTTTTTGTTTATTATGCAGCATATTTTTTAGTAAATAAAAAATAGATTTTCGCTTTGTTTTTTTTGGTTTTTCATATATTTACATACATAAATTTATGATGAAAATATAATTTTATTAAAAAAATACCTAACAAACACTACTGCATTATTTCGATGAAAATTAAGTACCTTTTATATCACAACAACGCCGGGTTTTTTTATTTAGGAGCAGGTTGATCTAGTTTATAATTTACATTGAGATACCGAAACAGTATTATCAAAAATACGACACAGTAATATTTGTCTAATTGTCCTTACTCTTGAAAAGTTATTAATAGTTTTTATTAATTACATTTTGAGACGCCATGATAAAACTGTGAATACAAGATGGGATTTTGGCGTAGAAATTTTATTTACGATAAAACGTGTGACCGGTTTCGATTGTCACCAACCGTTTTCAAACACAATAAAATGAAATAAAACAAAAGATCAGTACATTGTTAGTATTACATAAAAGATTTAAAAAAAAAAAAAA
This sequence comes from Microlaimidae sp. YZB2_3, assembly GCA_030248175.1. NCBI lineage: Eukaryota > Metazoa > Nematoda > Chromadorea > Desmodorida > Microlaimidae > Microlaimidae sp. YZB2_3. The sequence goes on along the minus strand of JASAMX010018330.1, from coordinate 70,032 downwards.
ACTTTTTGAATTTTTAATCGCGAAACAAGTTTTGAATTTTCATATTAAATTTTTAGGGTAGCTGACTTAATTTCGACCACCTATTTTTATTTTTTTGGATATACTTTTTCTGGCTCTTCTAATCGAGCCAAGATTTGGTCTTAAAATCAAACGACAGCTATTTTTGTTATATTTCTGTTACACTTAAAAATCAGTGGAGGTTTAAACTTTGTTGTTATAGTGGCCGAAATTAAGGCGCGTGCCATTAACTTCGGCCACATAGAAAAAACTGGCTATAACTATTACTAAAACGAAAAATAAAAATTTTTAAAGGTTGCTAAATTAATCTTAGGTATTTTTCTTGGTGCATATAACTTAATTTTTTCCCGTTTGCAAACTTTTATAGTTTAAATAATTAGGTCAAAACCTTTAAAAATACAAGTTTTATTAACAAGTGGTTTTTGTTAAATTGTTTTGCCATGAAAAATTATTTCAACGTAAAATGGTTTCCAGCCAACATTACATAAAGTCTGGTAAAAATTTTATTCCACTTTATTGAGTTTTTTAAATTTATAACCTAAAAGTTATAAAATAACAAAATCCGCCTTAATTTCGGCCCCCTTTCATGTTTAAAAAAAACAAAAACAAAAGCCAAAAACACAAAAAAAAAACGATTACATAAAACCAAAATTATCAACTTTAAGGATAAACGAGACAATACAAAAGTTAAAAAGGGGTGTAACTTACACCATCTCTTGCCTCTCTCTGATATTTCATATCCGACTGCATCCCTCCGCCAAGTAAATAAGCTGACTTTTTTTAACTGCATTTCAATAATAGTTGAGAAATTCCTATACCGATTTATTGATAGTTCAAATCTAATCCATTGCGAGTTGGATTACTCTAACCCGCAAGATGTACACTACGTAATTCTTATGACAGCATCCCTCCGCCAACGGAAATAACCTGACATTTTTACTGTGATTTAATTTATTTTAGACAAATTTTTGAAACATTGGTACTCTATATCGTGGTAAGTGGTGAGTTGGGTGAGGAAACCCAATTGACTTTGATATTTATTATGTTCACTATATGACTGCATCTTTCCCCAAAGAAAATAACCTGACATTTTTAATTTGTTTCTATATTATTTTTGAGAATTTCCTTTCGCTCTATTCATATAATTTAATACAAAATAGTAAATTATGGGCTATGTAACTCCACCCGAACACATGATGGTGCAAATCGTGTTAAACAGGCTCTTTCACGTGATTTTCCGATGGCCGAAATTAACGGAATCTTAATTTGCGCAGTTAATTCAACGCATTGCAAAATGCTTTCAAAGAAAATATTAAAACATCAAAATTAACAATTCGAGCCTTAATTAGAATTTATTTTAAACCGTTCCCGTGAAGGCCTTTTCCCCCGCTACAACCCTGAAACCTTCGTACGACAAAGGTAAAACCTTCGTCTCACGGTGGTAGTATTTTCGTATAACAAATGCCGTACGTAAACCTTACCGCGGTTAGCTCTTCACATGACCTAGGATTTACTTCCGTCATACATAATTTCTTGTGCGCGAATAGTGCCCAGTGAGCGAGCCGATTGAAATGGTTAAAGTAGTACGGTAGCAATATGCAAATTTTTGCAACATGAAATATCCTACGTAATACACTGTATCCGTGACAAAAATCTGCATATTGCCACCGTACCGCTTTAACCATTTCAATTTGCCCGCTCACTGGACACTACTTGCGCAAAAAATTAGGTATGACGGAAGTATGACATAGGTCGCACGAACGTTTCACGGTTGTAACCGAGGAAAAGGCAATTCCGGAAACGGGTTAAGGGTATATGTTTGTTCATTCTAAATTTGATGTAGTTTAAACACAGAGCAAATATCCAGAAAATTTCGAAAAATTCACTTTTTATATGAAAATGTTAATAATGCAGAATAACACGAATAAAAAACTTTGCACAGACACTTTATTCAACATTTATCCAGTTACTTTTGTGCTAGTTTTTTTGTGTTTTAAAAATAAGCCAATTTTCTAACACCCTAAATTGGTGGCCGAAATTAAGTCAGATACCCTAATCATAAAAAACTGCCCGATTAGATTTTAATAAAAAATCAATAAAAGGGCACTCTCATAAATTAAATTCCTGTATTGTCTGGAACACTGTTTAATAAAAAGTAGAAAAAAAAACAATTTATTTTAAATTTTATCTTTAGTTTTTTCGGTGAACGGCTACAATTTTTCCAAATTTTGGCTTAATCGTCTGTCTATTAAAGAATTATTTTGTTCTTGAAAATACATGAATTTTGATTCGTAGAATTTCTCCTTTAGTAATCAGGGAAGAGCGCGGAGCACTCTTTCCCTTATATTAAATGGGTTAAGTCACTGCGCGGTTAACCGTTGTTGATGGCGTCATCGAAATCAACAAACCTTTAATAGTTTTTTAGCCAATTAAACTTCTAAACATTTTACATGATTAAAATATTATCCATATTTTTCTGATATTAAAAACCTAAAAACTTTTGCTAAACATACCTGAATTTCATACTAATAACCTTAATTTGCTTAACTTTTTTTTGTTTTTTTTTTTTGGGGTCCCCCGAAAATTTTTTCCTGTGGTAAATATTTGGAGCTGATTTTTTGCACGTAGATGCTAAATTGCCGCCTCACCTGAATTTTATTCTCGTATATGGTCTATTGCCCGTAATTAAACCTCTGTTCATGTGAAAAACGACCAGTTTTTTTTTTCTAAGTTACGCATTAGGTACTGGGGTACTTGTGTGACACTTTTTTTCCTTACTGAATTACATATTAAGTAACTTCATTCAGTAATACACATTCTCTTGTGGTTATTTTTTTGGTTTAAATTATAATTCCTTACCTTTTTATAAAAATTACTAATTTTCAACGGGAAGAGTGAAAAAATATTTTTACCACTAATTAGCAGTCATATGGCAACAATAAAAATATTTAAAAAAATAAAATGAAATAAATCTTGGGTGACGTGTGAGCGCTGCGGGATACAATGTTTCAATAGACGTAAAATTGTAAGGAACTTGGAAAAACCATTAACAATGGTTTGGTTTTGTTGTTTAAAAATAAACCATCAATCCAGAAAAATCAAGCACAAAACAAAAGTCCAAATAAAGCTAATTTCCAAAGTGGTTAAATCAGGTCTAACTAAAAAAAATTTAAACAGAAGAAAAACACACTATTTTATATGGTTCTTTCAGGTTCCATACAATTTTACGGAGTTACCCACACTTAATTTTTGTATATTATACTGCTTAAAATTACATTGAAGTTGGATTGTTTGAAGTTTTGGATATGAAAATAATTGTATTCATATCATGAGGAGACCGTGACGTTTCTTTTAAAATGAGTAAATTTTTTAATGTTTTATATCTTTAATAAATGACATTGAATTCAATGCATTAAAAGGCGGAAATTCTAGCAAAAGACGAAACAAAGTTTCGAAAAAAAAGCCTTATATTAAATGGAGTAGTATAAAGCTACATAAATTTAAAAACTAAATGCCAGATAAGACTGAAACAAGTCTCTTTAAAACCTGTAAATTAATAACAGATTTTGTGAAATTTTTAGAAAAACAAAACCGAATAAAAACAATACGTGTAAAAGCTTTAGTTTGCGTTTTTTAACCATTAATAAAACTTAATTCACATAAATTTCTCTCAAAGTGGATTAACTTTTACCTGAGTTAACCAGCTGTAAATACCACAGTATTAGTTAAGTCACACGTCGTCAAAAGGATACAAAAAAATATAACGCAAGCGTCACAGTAACCATGAAAAATTTCAGTCAAAATAAGTTATCGCATTGCGCATTAAATTTTGTAATTTATCATTATTTTCGTATAAAGCAAAACATACCGCCATATTAACGGCTTTTTAAAATCAAATATCAAGTTCTAAGTCCGAAAAACATTGAAAAATTCAGATTTAATATAAGGCGACTTTTTCTTTAATGTTTGTATTTATTACATAAAACGAATTAGCTGTCAATTTATTTATTAAATTAAAAGTCGCCTTATATTAAGTCTGAATTTTTCAATGTTTTTCGGACTTAGAACTTGATATTTGATTTTAAAAAGCCGTTAATATGGCGGTATGTTTTGCTTTATACAAAAATAGTGATAAATTACTAAATTTAATGCGCAATGCGATAACTTATTTTGACTGAAATTTTTCATGGTTTACTGTGACGCTTGCGTTTTTTTTTGTGTCGTTTTGACGACGTGTGACTTAACTAATACTGTGGTATTTACAGCTGGTTAACTCATGTAAAAGTTAATCCACTTTGAGAGAAATTTATGTGAATTAAGTTTTATTAATGGTTAAAAAACGCAAACTAAAGCTTTTACACGTATTGTTTTTATTCGGTTTTGTTTTTCTGAAAATTTCATAAAATCTGTTATTAATTTACAGGTTTTAAAGAGACTTGTTTCAGTCTTTTCTGGCATTTAGTTTTTAGACTTATGTAGCTTTATACTACTCCATTTAATATAAGGCTTTTTTTTCGAAACTTTGTTTCGTCTTTTGCTAGAGTAAAACTATATTACGTTAAAAAGTGTTTTTTAATGATTTTCTTACTAAACTTTATTCGTGAGGTTTTTAAACCATAAAAAACTTTAAGAAAATGCATTACAAGGGCTTAGACTAAGTAATAAGAAATATTTTTTTAATTAAAAAAGTTGTTTGGCTTGATCGCAAGACTTTTTCTGGAAATAAAGACATAAAATTTAGTTACATTCGTTTAATACAGGATATTACAGGATGATATTACTTAGTTCTAACTGCTGAGATATTTAAAAATAGAAATATTCATATAATACCGTATCGTATCAATGATAATAAATGCTGATCAATTCACAAAATATTTGTTAAATGATACAATATTAAACGAATTAATGAAAAAACATTAATACACAATTATAGAATGATTAATAATAATAAAAAAATGAATTTTTATACAATATTCATTAAGTATTTTATTAGAATAGCCCAGCACTCGCAATTCGACTTAAAACCCACGTTTTACGCGTTCGCGTTTTTGTGCGTTTGCGCGTTTGTTTGTCACTGGATCGCTAAAGTCTAGTTTAAACCAGAGTGATAAGTGACAAATGAAGCACATGCATTCGCATCTGACATTGTACTTGTCACTGGCGGCTTGTAAACCATAGGTGGGAGGGGGGAGAGAATTGGGGGGGTTACACCCCTTCCCCCCAAAATCCCGATTATAGCCGACACCACCCCCCCCCCTAAAATTTGGAGGTACCCCTGACACCCCCCAAAAAAAAATTTGGTGGGGTTCCAGTACTAAAAACGCTAAAAATGGGGCATACCCCTAAAAAAAATTTGGGACTCCCCTCCCAAATTACGGGGGTCAAGTACTAAAAATTCGGGAAACTTCCCACCTATGGTTACACCCCCCCCCAAATCCCAATTATAGCCGACACCCCCCCCACCCTAAAATTTGGGGGGTCCCAGTACTAAAAACGCTAAAAATGGGGCATACCCCTAAAAAATGTGGGACACCACCCCCCCAACCCCCGAAATTTGGGGGTCAAGTACACCCCCCAAAAAAAATCGGGAGGCTGCCCATCTATATATTGTAAACGGGGTTCTTACTTGTCACACCGGTGTGAACATTCGTTTATACAAAACGATCTTCCAAAGTAAGTGAATAAAATCAAACAAGGGGAGCTTTTCAAAACAGAAATATGTGTGTTTTTCTCGCTCTCGTTTTATTTAAGTTATTTTGTAAAGTTTTTAAAATCGAAAATAAAAGCCCCATTAAACTAAAATAAAATTGAATGATGTAAACATTAAACAGACTGATTGTAAATAGCCTAATAAAACGCAGGCAGATTTGGAAAAAAAATGCGATTTGAAAATGTTTAATATATTGAGAAAATTAAGGGAAAGCTATAAAATTCTTGTACTTTAACTTATTTTTGAAAAATTAACCTCGTGCTTAAATCAATCTTAAAAGCCATTTGTAACGTTTTTTAACATTTTTTTGTTAATGTTTCGCTTTGTTTATAAACACTTATGTATCAAGGAAACAATCGCTGAAAAATTCGCCAGGTTCAGTTTTTGAAAACTCACCACAAAAAAACCACCAATAAAAATGTATAAACATTTTTTTGATCCATACAAATTATTGCTTATACTTCCCAAAAATGAGCTTTTAATTATTGTCATTTCTGTACTATAAAGCAAGTAAATAATCGAATAAGACTAGCGCATGACTCATCCAAAGATTTCAACGGCGTTCGATGCAGTACGAGGTTTTTACAAAATATTATTCGTTCATTATTGATTGCACCTAAACATCTGATATAGGAGCAAGACTTTTATTAAATTTCTTATAAAAATCAAGATCATGTTTTTTACATAGGAACCAGCTGATATTTTTTTAAACTAAGCAGGCCTTTTTTTGACGCTATTTCCCGTTGAAATTTAATTTTTATGTATAATTTCGTCAGAGTGATTTGTCAGATCACTGGAGTAATCGCCAGAATTGATACGATTTAATTTTGATTGATAAGACTTCTATCACAACGTTAAACTATTTAAAAAAATTGATAAGCAAAGTTCCATTAGCCCATGTTCCCCGGATCTCAGAGCTTCGGATCTTGAAAGCGAAGCTCTAATTTTCGAAATTCCGGAGCTGCCCTGTTTTGTCCTAATTTTTGATTTTTTTATTATTATTTTTGTATTAAAAAAAATGCCATAGGTTATTTTTTCGAAATTTGTTAATAAACTTAATTTTTTCAAAGATTAATAAAAACGATAGACATAGTCCTAAAATGTATTTTAAACATAAATAAGCTTATAATTGCTCATTTAAGGAACGGAGCTTTCACTTTAAATGGCCGAAGCTCCGGAGCATGATTTTTAAGGGTATAGGAATATCACTAGTTTCCAACACTTGAGTTAGCCTGCCCTTTACTAGGATTATAAATAAAAAGGATTTACCTTCTAAAACTACTTAAAACCTTTTTATTGACACGACACGCTTACTTAATTAAGTAGAGAGTAGAGTAGATTGTTTCATTTATATTTAGTGAATTATAAAATCCTTTATATAAAAATTATACCAAAATATTTTAGCAATTTTTGAAAGTCATAACTTGTTTGTTTTCGTAATCATTATGTGAAATTAAAATATATTTGATATCTTTTAATGCTTCGGTTTTATTATGTAGATTTCACTAGTAAAAAAGACCTTTTTAATAAATCCTTTTTATTGACACGACACGCTTACAGAGTTCTTTTTTAAATAAGAAATTAATTAAAATAACATTTTAATAACATAACTACAGTCGGTAATAGTTTTGAAAATTATTTGGTTCTGTTGCCTTTTTTCAGTCTTAAAAAAAGTTCGTACTCTCTGCCCCTGATTTAGGGTCACTGGAGCCGAAGGATCTGAGAGCTGGAATTCGAAGCCAAAAATAGGAATTTGGAACGTCGAGTCGTAAGTGGGTAACTTAAAGCCGCAATTTGGGCCAAAAGAATCGCTAAAACCTACACCTAAGCCTATAGGGAAGCCTAAATCTAAGCCCAAACTATTTTTTCGTTCGCGGCTCCAAGTTCCCAAAAATTCCCGACGCTGACTCCAAGTTCTTTACTTGTGGCTCTAAAGACTCCGTACCTTCTACCTCTGAAATCAAAGACTCGACTAATCAATAAGTTAAAACTAAATACTAAAAATATTGTCTAAGTGCCGAAGCACAATTATACATAGAGGTATATAGAGGTAAATTACATGATAATAATAAATTCAGCAATTTATTTTTAGCAACTAACAAATAGTACACTTTCTAATTTTTGTACTGTTTATAGTTACAAAACGTTAATTGTTAAACTATATTTTAAAAAAATCCGAATTAAAATAAACATTAAATTTATCTGCCGACAAAATATTACGAAATTTGATATGCAACTTGAAGAAAATTGAAAATTGATTAGCAACTGCAAGATATTTAAAAAAATGACTTATAAATCACGGCAATATATTCTCAACAAAAACTATTTTAACGCTTATTCACCAAATAAAAAAACTCACTCTAAAGAAACATTTATAAAAATCAGCGGCGGAGTAATAAATAAATTTTACTGTTACATTGTAAATAAATGTTAAAAAATATGATAGTAATTAAGGAAAAACGGTTAAAAATACATCCAAACTTTATTTTTTCCCAAAATTATTGCGGCAAAAATGTTTATAATTGAAACGCTGTTTCAATCAAGAATTTATCATTCAAGAAAAATTTTTTAACATTCAAACGTAAATATCAAAAAAATAATTGACCAGTACATTAGTTTTTTTATTTTATTTTTTTTTGTTTTTTTTTTCGCTGTTCTGACTATGACAACATATGGAAATATAATAATTGTATTTATAAGTTAATGTTGTAATCCACCCAAAATTTTTACGAATATATCAGACAATGATATATTTTGTCTGAAGCCTGGTAAAAGTGTTAGTGTGTAGTTAAATCAGAATTAAATAACTCGGAATACATGTCAAATAAAATTATTATCGTATTATTGGCGCAGGATCACCAAGGGATGATTTATCGCAGTATCGATTTATCGATTTATTCACACGCAGTACCGTGTCAAATAAAAATGGGCTCAATGAAAAAGCAGAAAAATACCCAACTTTCTTAGGAACCACTTTTTTCATTCGAATCCTTGTTATCGATTTATTTAACAAAATAATTAGTTAAATCAGAATTAAATAACTCGGAATACATGTCAAATAAAATTATTATCGTATTATTGGCGCAGGATCACCAAGGGATGATTTATCGCAGTATCGATTTATCGATTTATTCACACGCAGTACCGTGTCAAATAAAAATGGGCTCAATGAAAAAGCAGAAAAATACCCAACTTTCTTAGGAACCACTTTTTTCATTCGAATCCTTGTTATCGATTTATTTAACAAAATAATTATTTAAAAAACTGTGAAAACAAATCGTCTGATCGCACAAAAAACTTACCGATGGCAATCGATCAGTTCGCAAAGCTTTGTAAACGGTGGAGCTGAGGCTGTGGCGCAGTGGCAGATTTTACGTCCTGCATACTGAAGGTCCCTGGATCGAGTCCCGGCTGAATCACACTGCATTGTGATAATATTGTTTGTTAATATTGTTATATGTGGTATTTGGTTGCGCAATTAGTGCTAAGTAACATCGGCCTTGCGTATCCTGCCTTTGCGAAATAAATAAAATAAAAATAAAAACTTTGAGCCGAAAATAAATTTCGTGAAAACCTAAAAGCCCAAACTAAGGTCAAAAAATTTTTCGACAGCTCTAAGTTCTCTACTTGCGGCTCTAAAGACCTCGTATCTTTGTAAACATCGCGACAAAACCAAACAGCTGTCCGCGGTTGTTTTACTGCGTTCGATTTAGGGTCAATGGAGCCGGGGAAACTTGGAGCCAAAAATAGAGAACTTAAAGCCGGCAGCTGAGAATTTGGAGCCAAAAGTAAAAATCTCTAAAACCTATACCTAAGCCTAAACAAAATTTAATCCAAACCTCAACCAATTTTTCCTTAAGGTACCAAGTTGCCATAGCTCGTGGCTCCAAGTTCCCAAACATGTTCGACGGCTCCAAGTTCCCAACTTCCGGCTCTGAAACCCACGTACCTTTTGTCCGGAACGACTCCGATTCCATCTGGCGACAAGAATGCAAAACAATACAACGCATTTTTTCTCTGCATTTTGTTTATTGTCAAAAACATGATTTAGGGTCGATGGAGCCTTGGGAACGTGGAGCTGGAACTTGGAACCAAAAATAGGGAACTTGGAGCCGTAACTGGGGAACTTGGGGCCGTACGTTGGTAACTTGGAGCCAAAAATAAAAATCGCTAAAACGTGTACCTAAGCCTAAGCGAAACCTAAATTTTACCCCAAACCAATTTTTTCTGAAAGGCTCCAAGTTCCCATAGCTCGTGGCTCCAAGTTCCCAAAAATTTTCGATGGCTCCAAGTTCCCTGCTTGTGGCTCTAAAGACCCCGTACCCCAAAACATATATTTACTGTTCGCCTAAGACGGCTAGAGGTCGAAAAACCCTGCTGCCGCGCCAACACCGTAGTAACAATTAATAAATTTGCAATTCATTCATCCTTTTCTCTTAAAGCCAGTAATTGAAATAAGCAGAAAAAAACAATTTTTTTTGGTATTTATAAAAATAATCATTTTTAAGAATGTGAAATAAAAATGTTAATATCAAAAATAATATGCAAATAAAAAAATCCTGGGAAAGTATATAAAGAACTGATTTTTACAACAATAAGCAACAAAAACGTTAGGAATGCGTATAAATTATGCAGAACGTTTGTAATAATAGTCTACTATAGCAGGTAGCTTAATAGGATATATTTATTATTAATATGTCTTAAATTAACAAAGCATATAAGTTAATTTAATTAATATAATTTTATAACTGTGCAAGAGTTAATGCAAGAGTTTAAAAATGCATAAATGCTAAAGCGTTTAATGTTTAACCAACAAATAAAATATGAAGAAAGTTTGAAAGCTTATAAAATCAAAAATGTAGAACAAAATTTATGGGATGGATAAAATGTAACTTTTGTGATATACCATTATTCACTATTTAGGGTCGTTAAAGCATAGAACTTAGAGCTGGGGCTTGGAGGCTAAAATAGAGAAGTTGGAGCGAACTGCAAAAGTGAATAAAACCTATACCTAATCCTGCCTAATCTTAAACCTACACTCAAACCAATTTTGATTTAGGCTTCATGTTCCCAAAATTTTCTTGAACTTACGACTCTTAAAACCCCGTACCTTAATTACGCAATTCTGAAGGATTTAAGAAACTTAGAGCCGAAATTTGGGAATTTAATACCGTAAGTTTTATTTTGAGTTTCAAATTTAAAATTTTATGTTACGATTTGATTTTATATTTCTTTAATTTCGCGATCGTTCTAAGGAAGCTGGGTTTTCAAAGTAGTAAACAAGGAATAACTTGTAGCCCTCAGAATATTTTAAAAAATTATAGCCACCAAATAGGCACTTAAGCCCGAAAGTGAAACATCGGTTTGGATTTAGGTTTTGGCTTAGACTTTGGAATAAGTCTCAGAATTTTCAGATTTTCGGCTCCTGGTTTCCTCTTTTTTAAATCTAAGTTCCCGGCTCCAAGTTTCAGCTCTAAGTTCTCTCAATTTGGTCGATGGAGCCTAAGGAACTTGGAGCCAAAAATAGGGAACTTGGAGCCAAAAATAGAAATCGCTAAAACGTGTACCTAAGCCTAAGCGAAACCTAAATTTAAGCCCAACCCAATTTTTTCTTAAAGGCTCCAAGTTCCCTGCTTATGGCTCTAAAGACCCCGTACCGTTCCCTCAGTTCCAACCACCTTTAATCCTTGAATATATACCTTAAACTCTAGTCTAAGTCAAAACTTATTGATTTAGAGCCACAAGATCCAAATCAAAACTTTGATTTAGAGCTTATGATTCTAAAAAAATCGTAGTTTAGTTACGTACACTAAGTTTAGGGAACCTATAGCCGAACTTTAGAAACTTATTACGATAGGTACGGAGCTAGGAGCGTAACTTTTGAAGTTGTTTGGAATCAAAACCTACGTAACTCAGTTTTTCTATTTTGAGTTTTAAACTCAAACTCTTACGACGACAAATATACTTAATCGCTCCGACGACTCAAAATTCCCAACTTGTCTGCTCTGTCTTAAAAATTTTAAACTTATCGTCTAAATTTTTTTCTAAAACTTTCGTTTTTTATTTTACACAATATCCGCGTAGACTGGAAATCGTAACAAAATCAACACATCGTAGTTAAACCGATCATCTTTTCATTTACCATGTAAGTATATCCGGCATTCAGCACGGTAATTACTGTAAAAGCGCACATCACCGTTTAATTACAGTAAATATCGTGATGGGTGCCGGATATTGGGTGGTTTGGTTTTCTTGTTGGGGGTTTTGTGTTGTTTGTTTTTGTTTGGGTGTTTGGTGTTTTGGTTTGTTGTTTTTTGTTTGTTCTTTTTTTTTTTTCTTTTTGGTTTTCGTTTTTTTTCTACTTACATGATGAGCGGTTTAACTACGAAGCGTCAATAAAGGCAAGAACAAGCAGCGGCAAAGTTAAAGCCAAAGTTAATGGCGGTTGTTTTAAATTCAATGTCATATTTTAATTTGAATGACCGGTTTTATAACACATACCAAATTGGTAGGCATGAGGCGTGAAATATTTAAAATATTATTATGAAAGTCATGCGGCTGTGTACTTGTTACAATCAGAAAAAGCTAAATATACCGTTAAGGCATATAATATGAACAGCCACCGTGAATTTGTAAAACTAAAATACAGAAATAAATACCCAAATAGAATAAAAAATTTAGCAGGGAAAAAACGTAATCAGCCGATAAAATCCTAACAGAACACGTATTTTTAGCTAAATAATTCCCTTATTCCTAGAAAAACCCCTCTTGCTAATTAAATATAGAAGTTAATAAAATTATAAAACTAAATTTACCTCCATTCGCTAACAAAATTATTTCAGCCATTAAGCAAATAACAAAAAAACGCTTTGACTTTTTGCGTCGAATGATTTTTTTTTCCAAAAAATAAAACACACGCTTTCGATTTCAACCATGTAATATTATTTCATTAAATTTTGTTTTCCAAAAAAGGAATTTTCTATATGAGTTTTACCGCAACGTTTTTATTTCTAATGTTTGCAAAATAAGCATTTGGAGCTGCCAAAATAACCCTAGATAGGGAATTAGTTTAGGTATAGACTTTAATTTTGCAGTGTCAAAAATTACGTAGCCGAATAAATAGAGTTTTTTACAACAAAATAAAAAAAAGTGATATTTTTAGCCTTTTGACTAAAAAATTAACGATAAGGACTTGAATCTTCAGCCTCGATACTACATAAACTGATGCGCTATGTTGCACCATCACCCGATAATTTAAATTAAAACTCATACTTACAAGGCGTCGTATTTTGAAAACAACAACACAACGGAAATTTAATGGTTTTAATTTCGTTGTTTTTGGTTTCAAGTTCTAGATTTAAGTCCCCACGGTTGTTCCGCAAATCATATTTTTTTTAATTAGGGCAACCTGCTCTATGTATCTTGTCATTTAGTCATTCTTAACTCGCATCCGTCTGCATATATGTGGAATGAAACACAAAAAAAAAACAATTAAAATTCCAATAGACATTTTTGCGGAATCAATTAATTTTGCTGTAAATCCGACACAGTAGAAAATTATTTAGTTGAAAGTTTATCTTGTAACCAGTGGCCACAAAAATGAGTTTCAAGTTATCTATAGGAAAATCAAACCTGCTGACCTCGATAATTTGCAGTATTAAATAGACTATTTAATAAGATAACCATTTAAAATTTTTAGCAAAACTGTTTAGTATTAAAGATTTAATAGCATATTTTAGGAATTAATTAATAAATTACTTAATGTGGAACAAAAATGCAATTTTTTAAAAGACTGAAATTAACTATTTATTGTTTATTTTGTAAAAAGGTGGAAATTAAAAAAAATTTATGCTTCTAGTTTGTTTTTTTACAAAAATGTCATAACTGCAGGATTTTTAATTGAATCACTCATGTCTCCCATATAAACTTACGAGGTCAGCCAATATAATTTAACCATAAATTCTAAATCAAAATTATCTAAATTTTATGCTGACTAATTTTGTATATTTGCTAAAAAAAAGAAGGCGGAATTTAAAAAAAATTCTACGTTCTACTTCCAATTTGTTTTTTAACTTCAGAACCGCACAATTTAATTGGTCTTATTTTGTCCTCCATATCTTTTTGCGAGGTCAGTCATATATTATGAAACCATAAAAATTTAACCTAAAATAGTTTTACGGTAAAATAAAAAATAATTGGTACATAACATTTTTAACGTGACATAAACCAATTCTAATTTATAACTGCTTTTTCCTTTTGTTTTTATTGAAATCTGGAAATGCGTTTATTTGTGGTAAAAAATAGGTTTTTCGCTGTAAAAGACCGTAATTTCATCCGACAAATGCAAACAAATAGAAGGGTTTTATTAGCCTTCGACTCCTAAGTTTTAATGACCAGATCTCGCAATGATATTTTTAAATAAAATATATCCCCATTAGAGTTTAACGCATTTAGCTGCCACGCGTAAAAAACCAGTAACATAATACCGAACGGAAAAATAAAGAAGTGGGAAAACTTGATTAAAAATTTAAGTTTCTTTTCCTGAACTTTTTAAACTACTAAACCAAAATTTAATAGTTTTATGAAAATTTAAAAAAAATGATTCAAAACATAACTTATTTGTTTAAATAATATAACTAAACGTGCAGCAATCAAGTATAATTATTCATCAAATCACATTAAATAATTTATTTTTAGCAAACACTTTAATAAAACTGCAACTGGTGTTCCAACGGATAAAAAATAGTTGTAAGTAGCTTGTAAGTTCAAATCCTGTATTCGATATAAATCAATATGCTTTATTTTTCAAAAAGTACCATAGTACGAGGTACTTACATAATATGTAATGATATAGTATACCAAATCAACACTCACTATTGATAATTAAAAAAAAGAAATAAGGAAATAAAAAAATCAATAGTAGAAGAAACAGAGTGTACCACAACTATTTAGAAAAATAAAAGAAGGAATTAGGTTGAGAATTAGGCTAAATGAGGTATAATTGCAATGCACAGTTTAAAGTTCGGGGAATGTAATAAAAGGGTTAAATGTTTGAAAAAAAGATAACATGAAGATTTTCATGATGGAAAACCAATTTTCCCCAGAGAAGAGATGACCTTGTGAATTTTAGAATTTTATTTTTTTTGTTCTTGAATTGGCTTGTTGATACTGAATAACATCAGTTGATGTGGAGCAAAAATATCATGTTATATTTAAAATTAGCTTTAGTTTTTTGACGTGCACATAGACAACTTTTTAATGGATAATAAAGGTTTTCTCGCTAAAAACACGCTTTTTTACGGTTTTGAATAGTGGAGATTTTAATTTTAATGTCAAATTTCAAATTAAAACAATATTTTTTATGAAAAAAATTTGACGAAAATTTTAATGAAAAAAACATTGACAGCTATATAATATACTCGTTTTTGGTCTATAAAAGTCTAAAAACAATTGTACGGTGCGTCCTGGTGGTAAAAAATTAAAAATCCATAACACTCAACAAAAGAAATAAAATACAAAGAAATTTTTAGTTTTATATGCGTATCCTTACTTAATTTTTTATTATCTTTATTTTTTACAAAATAAAACTATCGATCCAAAAAATGCAAGTAAAATTATTTGTCAGTCACATGGCTGACACGGCCCACTTGGAAAATTTGCCCACTTAAAAGATCAACAATTTTCAGACAGGCTAAATCGATCATCAAAAATAACTTTATTTTTCACTTCATTTCTACTTTTTTTATTGAAACTTAAGAATTTCTAAAACAATCCAGTTGGAAATTCTACCGCGTAACGGATTATAACATGCAAAAAATACACTTCAGAATTTTAAGGACTCCGAAATGTCATTGATATTCGTGATCACTTCATATATGTTTTGCTCTATGGAAACGGTTGTGGGAGAAGCTAAAAATTAGAGATCCCACGTTCATTGGAGATCAATTTTTCCCAATTTACTAAAAGTGCTACAACATCATAACTCTGTGGAAATCTTTGAAACTAAACAACTTCCGTTTATATGGGAGGGTTTTGAACATCGTGTATACCTTTCTCATTTTGGAACAATGTTATCAAACAAAAATAACCTACCTTTTTAATGGTTTCGTTTCCGTCAACTTTCTGAACTCTTGCAAAAAAATGAGTTTGCAAAATACGTTATTATTTCTTTAAATAGCTACGGATGTAAAATATATACTTATCATTTCACTGAGTTATTACGCAAAAAATAATAAACTAAACTAAACTTGTTTTGGGCAAACTTGGAATTCCTGTTCCGGTTCCTGTTATGGATTTTTACGAAATCTCAATTACGGTTCTGGTTCCGGTTCCGGTTTTCGGGGGGTTTCGCAGTTTGATAGGCAGTTTCGGTTCCGGGTTCCGGATGTTCTGAGCAAAATTTGGAATTCCGGTTTCGGTTCCTGTTCCAAACTTTTTGGAAAATCTCAATTCCGGTTCAGGTTACGGTGTTCCGGGGCTACCGCAGTTCCGCCCATCACTAATGTATACCAGGACCGATCTATATCAGATCTAACATCTTAGCGAGTCCCTTAAAAAATTATAAAATTCTAGAAGTGCAAGAAAACAGCGGTTAATTCGACAACAAATATATCTTGTTACATTTGGTAAAATAATTGCACTTAGTTGCTTTACAAGGCATTAAAAAAATTTAATGTCTTATTTTATTTCAAACTTCACCTAGATTGATATTTTTACGGTTTTGTATTCAAAAAAAATGTAATAAATAAGTATATTTTGCAATTCGTCGTTACTCTGACACAATGAGTCAGAAGGGGAACTTGGAGCTCAAAACAAAAAAAAAACTGTTGACCAAACGAATATTTTGAGTGCTTATGAATGATTATCGAGGGTTAAAGACTCCATAAAAATAATATATTATAGTATTGTATATTTTTGGAGACACCGAAGTCTCGAGACGCGAGAGTCCCGACAATAATGCATTTACAATAGTGCATATAACGCTGTCGTAAATATGTTATATCTATACTAGTCTTATCTTATGTATGTACATTTTTGTTCACGTCTAAATTTATTAGGCGCATCCCCCTTGCTGCAATCTGCACCTACAAAAAATACAAAATCCATAAAATACAATGTTAATGTAGTCCTAAGACCCTAAAAGAAAATTTTAAAAATTAGGTGCGTGTTTTCGAAACGCGTACCTAAAAATTTTAAAATTCGGTAAAAAAATTCGCAAAAGTAGTCATAAATTGTGCAAATATTGAGGTTATTTTAAAAACCAAACTATCATTTTATTTGTATTTAAGCGAACAACAAAATGATTACATTATATTATATTTATTGTTACATATTTGTATTTTGCAATTCCAATTACAAAATACAAATAACAATAGAACCAAATACAAATACAGAATATCAAAAATAATATTCTGATAACATCACTGTATTGTTCGTTTATAAATACAAATAAAAATGATATTTTGGCTTTTAAAATACTCTCAATCTCAATATTGCAAAAGCTATGACTGGTTTTGCAAACAAAAGATTAATCATTACAAAATGTATTTTAACAAAATATCATTATTTTAACAAAATATCATTTGTTACGGATTTTTTGAAATTTTCAAAAGCTCGATTCAAAACGCGCACCTATCACTGTCACAAACGCACTTAATTTTCTGTTCGAGACTCAGGAGGACATACTTTAACATAATAACTTATTGATTTTTGTATTTTTGTGGGCGGATCTTAAGAAGGGATGTGTCAATTTATTTTTACTTTTGTTTAAACTTCCTCATACAAAACTATATTCCTGACATCGCAAAGAAAGATTCAGTTTTAATAAAACATTTGCATTATTAACACAATAAAATAAAAAATTTTTCTTGTCTGAACAACATAAATGAAATGCATAATACTGCTAATATACATAAATAAGATAACAAGAAATAACTTAATTTTAATAAAACCTTAATTAC
Source organism: Microlaimidae sp. YZB2_3 (assembly GCA_030248175.1). Lineage (NCBI taxonomy): Eukaryota > Metazoa > Nematoda > Chromadorea > Desmodorida > Microlaimidae > Microlaimidae sp. YZB2_3. Next base: position 52,344 of record JASAMX010018330.1, on the reverse strand, counting down.
GGAAACTAATTTAGTATGTTAAAAAATTTTGGTAAAAATTCTGAAAAACGTGAAGCAAAAAAAATCATTAAATTCAGAAATAAAGTTGTTTTTATATATTTTTTAAAAGTTACAATTACGTTAATTATTATAACTTGTAAGTTTTTTAAATTTTTTAGTTTTTCCAAATTTATCTATACCTTATTTCAGCAATTGTCTCAGATTAGATTTTTGTTTATAAAAAACTTTGAAATGATATTTATTTAATAAAAAACTCATTACTACAAGCAAGAATATATAGCCAGCAAGGAAAAAATTTGGACACCAAAATTTTGCCAGAAAACTCGCACATGCGCAAGTTTATAGAATAAATTTTTTACCAGGATTTTTTTGAAATAAGATAGTAATAATGAAAACAATTATAATGAACCTATTGATTATCACCTAAAAATTAAAAAAAAAACGCAAATTAATAAAACATGGTTTTTAACGTTTTGGGACAATTATTTTTATTTTCTTAAATAATTACAGCTAGTGATTTATTACGGGAAAATTGAAAACGTATTATAGCAAATAAGACAACGGACAAAGCTTTTATTCCGGAAATCATGATGTAAAGCTTTTGAAAACTACATTTGTTATCGTCGGTATGATTCTAAAAACACAAGTTTTAGGAAAATTTTACAAAATAATACTTATAAAAAATAAGACAAATCTTTAAAACAAAACTCGTGAAAATGAAAAAAACGATAAAAAATAAAATTACACAAATTGACTATTTAACTGCAATAATTTTTGTTAGCTACTTACTTCCATTTTTAAAAAACAGTTAACTAACTACCTACTTAGCTACCTACAAAAAACAAAGTAGTTAATACAATTAGTTAAGAAGAAGTTAGAAAGTATAGTATACAAAATTGGGAAAAAGCACTTACCAAATCGGAAAGATATTTTTAAGTTGAATTTATATAATTTACACGGAATACATGGGCACCCTTAGGGGAACTTTAATGGATTTACGTAAATTGACCAGCTTATATTTTCAAAAATAAAGTGAATCTATTCCATAAAATTATTTAATGCTGATTTTGGTGTATATAAATTTTAAAAAAATAGCTAAAAATTTGCTTAAAAATTAGGGTTCATTGTGTTTGGTACCAAATTTTGAACAATAATACCATCTCAAGTTATAAACGAATATCAGAAAAATTAATATCACGTTAAAATTTTAAAGACCCGAAAATGGCGGGTATATTTGATTTACGATTATATGCCTTGTTTGGTAAAAATGAAATGGGAAGAGCTAAAAATTGGAGATTTTAACGTTGATTGAAAACCAGATATTTCCCAAGCGCTCATTGGCTGAATTGATCCAATACGTCATATGTCTGTAAAAATTTTTAACACTGAACAACTTGTGTTCAAATCGGAGGTTTTGACCCTCGAGATATTTTTACAAACCGAACACAGTAAATTTTACTCGTAGCTGAGAACGTAAAATAAAGATGAAATAAGAAAAATAAAAGAAGATAAAATACTCGTAGCTGAGAACGTAGGCGTGGTTTAACTTCAATTATTTTAACGATTATAATATTTTTTTGATTGATTTGAATATATTATAATAATTATGATAGATTATAATGTATTTGGAAAACTAGTTTTTTTGTTTTCTTTGTTTGTTGCGTTGGTTGTTTTGGTTGTTTTTGTGGGTTTTTGGTGCTGCTTTGCTGCGTTGTTTGGGGTGTGGTTTTTGTTTTGGCTGGGGTGTGTGGTGTTTTGGTGGTGTTGTTTTTGTTTGTTTGTTTTTTTTTGCTCGTTTGGTGGGTTTTGTGGTTTTTTTTTTTGTGTTTTGTCTTTTCTGTGGTGTTGTTTTCTTTGGGGGGTTGGTCTTTGGTTTTTTTTTGTTTTGTTTTGTTTGTGGTTGGGTAGTTTTGTGCGTTGATTGGTTTGCTTTCGCAACTTCAATTATTACGATTTAATATAATATATAAGATATTTATTAGAGTTTTATAAAAAATGATTCGCTAGTTATTTGGAAAACTAGCTAATCATAGAATTAATCTTGTGTATGGATTGAAGATTAAATAAAAACTAAAAGTGTTTTGTCCGATTAATTTAAACGAGTTTTCCGAATTAAATAAGTTATTCCGTATCTATTATGTAGCATTGGACAAAAATAATAATTAAAAGAAAAAATACTAAAATAAAAAGACTATCACTGGTATTCATAAAACTTTGGACCGGGTCTATACGAGACTGGGTTTGTTTGTTTTAGCGGAAAAACTGAACCAAGTCCAAAATTTTTATACCGTCCAAAAATATCAAAAAGGCACTTCTAAAACAAAAAATCGTATATTTGTTTGTATTTCACCTAAAACAGTTTTTGAATAGAATTTGTTAAAAAATTATGTAAAACGTATGCCGGTCAAGTTTTGCCGCCAAAGCAAACGAACCCAGTCCGAATGAACCCACTCCAAAGTTTTATGAATACCAGTGTATAATTGGAAATATACTAAAAAACACAGCCAATATAAACTAAGTGAAGCTGTTAATTTTTACAAATCAAATCAAAGGGTTTTTAAAAAAATTTCTCAAATATTTTATACTATTGTGAATACTAATAGAAAAATCGCATATTTAAAGTTATTCATGGAAATTTGAAGCTAAAACGGATTGCTTGTCAGTTATTAGCATTTATTATACAGCGCAATAAGCACAATTGATTAAAATCAATTTCATTTGATTTTTCATTTATTTCCTTTGCAAATACTTTTAAATTTAATTTTTTTGTCATAAACCAAATGCAAAAGTTAAATAAACTATTAATGCACGCTACAGAATATTTAAGTTAGCTTTTATTTAATTTAATACTTATAAGTTATAACACAATAATTTCATACCTTATAGCGTAATAAATAAACGCCGCTGTACAATATTTGTCATGCGCTCTTTTCGGGTGCTTTTTTTTCGTCTTACGCATGGGTGCTTTTTTTCCGCCTTTGCCACGGGTGCGTTTTTTCCACCGATTCTAGGACACGAGGGTACTGGACACGAGGGTACTGGACACGAGGGTATTGGACACGAGGGTACCGGACACGAGTGTACTGAGCTAAGAAAAAATACGTTTGCCACAAATATGTAAATTTTTTAAACTGAATGAGCCGAACTAAATTTTAATCGTTTGAACGTGAAGACAATTAAACATTGCATGAGTCGTTTCGTTTTTAATTATAAATAAAATTTTTTTCTTGCTTAAATATAATGCAATTTAATAATCAAAAAACTACGTAAATTGTTTAAAAAACATCATACTGAAACATGAAATTTTTAAAGGTTATTTCACACACAATTTATACCATGGGTTTTTAATAAGAACAATGATAATGTTTTAAGCTATCTCCGAATCTCTGGAGCTTCAAAACCCTGCCTTTGAAAAAACTAAAGCATTATTATTAAACAACCATGAGTGGAATGAGAACGCCAAGAAGTTATTTAATTACTGTTTTTTTTCTAAATCATATACTCGTACGAAAATACGAAGCGAGTTTCAGTTTTTTGCTGTCATTTTTATATTTAAACTCCTTTCATCGACTCTTGATTAAAATAAATGAGTTTTTTTTAGTAAAATCTTAAAAAATAATAACTTCTGCAAAAATAGATTTTAGCAGTAGAAATGTAAAAAAATAACTTCTTGCCTTTTTTAGTCCACTCTAGCTTTAGGAATTTACTTGAAAACATGTTGATCATTTAAAACAAGGCAAACAAAATGTGCTTTTAAAACCCAAAAACATACAATTGTTAGATTTTTCATGTATGATATTTTATACATTTAAATCTAAATATAGAGTCGTGAGTTAAATAATCCAACAACGGATCTTTGGGTTGGGATTCTTCAAAACCCATTGCACTTTAAACTTTATTTTCCTAAGCCTAAGCAGAACCCAAAAATTAAGCTAAACTTTATCATAATATTTCAATAATAGTGTGCTTTTTAAAAATATCAAATAATTTACTGTTAAAAAAGGCAAGCAATTGTTTTTCGGAAAAAATTTTCTAAAATGTTTGATTTGCAATTATTTCTGCAGTTATTTTTTCCGAAGGCATCTTTAAGAATACATTTTTTTTCAACACACCACGAAAAATAACCACAAAAAAGTTTTGACAGCACAATCAAAGCATAACAGCAACCTTAATGCTTATTATCTTTCAAGTCGTCTCATATATTCTCAAGATTTTTAAAGCTAGTTATTATATAAAAAAATTCACGAAAATGTAGACAAATTACACGAAAATGTTTTAGTGTTATGAAATTATTATTTTTGTTTTATGTCTTCTCAATAATTTTATTTTTATAATCCTCTTTTATAAGTCAGTAAAACAAACTAAATGATATTTAAATATAATAAACTGTTGTTATGCAATAAGTTTATTCCGCTTTGTGCGGGAAGGTTATGTTTTTTGCTCGTCAGTACCCACGTGTCCAGTACCCTCGTGTCCCCCTTGCATAATGAATTGATTTTGCTGCGAGGTTGTAGTGAACGCAATTTTTTTAAGCCCAGTACCTTCGTGTCCAGTACCCTCGTGTCCAGTACCCTCGTGTCCAGTACCCTCGTGTCCCGTTCCCTTTCCGCCACCCCATTTTAACTTGTTTCCGACCAGTAGTCCCCACGTGCAGAAGAGAGCATGCGTACTGTAAGGGGTTGCGAAATTGCGAACTCATTTCGGATTTTACAACCTCAAGTAAAGTTGGAAGAGTGTCCATACATGGTTTCTGCCATTACCATTCCGCTAATTAGTCGATTTAGAAGAAGAAAAATAATTCTGAACGATTATTGGAGTATACAAAAAGGCTAGAACAATCGATCATTTGGAGGACTGCACCGAAATATCTCACCGAAATTTTGAAGTAAAATACTTTAGCGAGATTTGAACGGATTAGAGAATTAGCATATTTCTTAAACAATAATATTTTTTTTAAAGTTTGGTTTCCCTGGAAAAAAAATTAATCACAAATTTGATGATTTAGAAAACTGCAGCTTTAAGTCGCAGTGTCTCGATGAGTTTTAAACGGAGGAAAAAGTAAGATAGTTTTTGAAAGCTATAAACACTAGAATTTTTTTACAAAATCTGTCCTCATAGCTATCTTATGATTTTTTTTTACCTTAAAAACTATTAAAGATCAAAGAAAATGAAAGAAACCATGCATTTATTAAATGGTTAAAGTGGGCGGGACGACTTTATCATATCTTAGAATTAGTGGTCTCAAGAGATCGTCATTTTTTAACCATAATAAACACAATGCATGTTTTTTGCGGACGAGTACCCTATATAAAATAATATTAAAATATGATAATATAATTCAAAATCATGGTCAAATCACTCACCTTTAGGAAAAGAAGGTCACGGGGTTTTATTGTTTAAGATTGTTTTGCCCGTTTACTTTTTACTTGGATGTTTGTAAGTTATTTTATATTAAAGGAGAAATAACCTGTGAAAATGAAATAAAGCTTTACAGGTTTTAAAAATCAGAATAATAGAAATGACAGCTAGTCACCAGCCTTTTCACACTTCATCAAACTATATGAAATTTTTACACAGTGTTCAATCAAGTCACAATATAATACTATTTTCTAACTACCGTATGCAAATTTTCGTGAATTTGTATTATATAGACATTTTACATGAGATTTTTTTCAATAAACATAAAGTATAGTAGATACTACAATAAAGCGTCGCGCGAGTTGCCACCAACGGAACGGCGGTCGTTGTAGTTATCTCCTATACTTAATGTTTATTAAAAATACAGGCAATACAATACTATTTTCCAACTACCGTATGCAAATTTGTGTGCATTTGTATTATATAGACATCTTACATGAGGTTTTTTCAATAAACATAAAGTATAGTAGATACTACAATAAAGCGTCGCGCGAATTGCCACCAACGGAACGGCGGTCGTTGTAGTTATCTCCTATACTTAATGTTTATTAAAAATACAGGCAATACAATACTATTTTCTAACTACCGTATGCAAATTTGTGTGCATTTGTATTATATAGACATTTTACATGAGATTTTTCTTAATAAACATAAAGTATTAGATACTACAATAAAGCGTCGCGCGAATTGCCACCAACGGAACGGCGGTCATTGTAGTTATCTTCTACACTTAATGTTTATTAAAAATACAGTGCAAAATGTTTATAACAGATTTGTAACCTAACCTCATAAAAGAGTTTTACGTTCGCAGCATTTTTGTTTGTGAATTCTTGGTTAACATGTGGAATAATCTACAGTATTATGTAAAAAATTTCATTTAGATTATTCCACGAATTGTAAATTATATCGTTGTTTAGATGATGAAAAATCTACACTGTGGAATAATCTCTATAATTAGAACAATTGTTTAACACAGAGTTGGACATTCTCTTCTCTTGTGCATTCTTGACTCTTTCTGCTAAAGCAATTTTTTGAAAACTAGAATACGATATAATAGAATATTTATTGTGAGCGTCTAAATATATTACAATACACATATAAATTTAAGCACAATTTTAAATACATATATATTAGTCTAACAAAACATTTTAAAAGCAAATAATGCATTAAAAAATTCAATTACTGCAGACTGTGTTGAAACAAAAAGAAACCCAGCTAAAAACCTTTAAAAAATTTTAAATTTTATTGCGGTAAAAATAGATGCTTTACTGTAATTCCAAATTTTTCTTAAAAATAACTACATAACTATGTACTTACATTAAAAATTTAAATAAATAGCTAGTGTGCTAGATACCTGCTTTAAATTTGGATTAACTATTTAACTTTACAAGTAGCCCGTGTCAGCCATACGGCTGACAAATAATTTTTCCCGCATTTTTTATATTCATTTACTTTTTTTTCAAAATTCAACCCTTTTATGCCATTCCCGTGACTGCAAGCTTTAGAGTGATACCTCAGTTACCCACTCTAATTTTAGTTGGGGAGAAGGGTGTTTCCCTCTTTTGATGAAAATATATTGTCCGGCATAAAAATGTTGGTGTTAATTTTTTACTAATTTCAACCCCCTTTTGATGCTCCATGTACTATAAGGTTTCCCATAATATCTCATTTATCCTATTTTTTTCTGTGGTTGGGGTGGAAGATTCTTCCATCTTTGGTAAAAATATGTTGTCCAATATAAAGATGTCCATGGTATTTTTTTTAAATTTTAACCATTTATGACATTCTCCAGACTGTAAGCTTTGCAATGATATCTCATTTAGCCCAATTCGTTTTGTGGTTGAGGAGAAGGGTCCTCCCTTTTAGTGAAAATACGTTGTCCAGCATAAAGATGTCCTTGTTATTTATTTTTTGAAAAAATTCAACCCTTTAATGACATTTCTTGAATACTTTGCAATGATATTTTATTTTAGCCTTTCTTGTAGGTGTTTTTTTGTTCTAGGTGTTTTTTTTTTTTGCTCTCAAACTTCAATAAAATATGAGGAAACTTATTTGGGGTTTGAAAAGGAGAAAGGTCATTGACCTCCTCTTAGTGAAAGAGATGTTGTCCAGCATAAAGAAAGATGTCATGTTGACTTTTCTAGACCCTGTAACATTGCAACTATGACTACAACATATGCTTTACCTTCTCCTGGGCCCTTTTCATAGGAAATATACTATGTGTGACCGACCAACATTTCAAATTGACTCACTGTTACTGTTTCGAAAATAAGAGGACATTTTAAGGGAAAAGGAATAATTTAACAAAAGGAGAGGACCATTCTCCTTAACCACAAAACGAATTGGGCTAAATGAGGTATCATTGCAAAGGTTACAGTCTGAATGGTTAAAATTTAAAAAAAATACCATGGACATCTTTATATTGGACAACATATGTTTACCAAAGATGGAAAAACCTTCCACCCCAACCACAAAAAAATATAGGATAAATGAGATATTATGGGAAACCTTATAGTTCAGGGAGCATCATAAGGTGGTTGAAATTAGTAAAAAATTAACACCGACATCTTTATGCTGGACAACATATTTTCACCAAAAGAGGGAAACACCCTTCTCCCCAACTAAAATTAGAGTGGGTAACTGAGGTATCACTGTAAAGCTTACAGTCACGGGAATGGCATAAAAGGGTTGAATTTAAAAAAAAACAAGTAAATGAATATAAAAAATGTGGGAAAAAATTTTTGTCAGCCCTATGGCTGACACGGGCTACTTGTGTTATAAATAGTTAATCCAATTTAAAGCAGGTATCCGGCGCGCTAGTTATTTATTAAATTTTTAATGTAGGGATACATAGTTATGTAGTTATTTTTAAGAAAAATTTGGAATTACAGTAAAGCATCTACCGCAATAAAACTTCAAAAATTTTTTGAACTAGCTGGGTTTCTTTTTTGTTTCAAGACACAAGTCTGCAGTAATTGAATTTTTAATGCATTATTTGCTTAAAATGTTTTGTTAACTAATATATATGTATTTTAAAAATTGTGCTTAAATTTATATGTGTAATGTAATATATTTTACAACGCTATAAAAATATCTCTATTATATCGTATTCTAGTTTTCAAAAAATTGCTTTAAGCAAAAAGAGTCAAGAATGCACAAGAGAAGAGAATGTCCAACTCTGTGTTAAAACAATTGTTCTAATTATAAAGATTATTCCACAGTGTAGATTTTTCGTGGTGTAAAACAACGATATAATTTACAATCTCGTAGAATAATTTCTTCAATAGAAATTTTACATAATACTGTAGATTATTCCACATGTTAACCGAGACTTCACAAACAAAAAATGCTGCGAATTTAACGAAACACTTTTATGAGGTTAGTTATTACAAATCTGTTATAAACATTTTGCACTGTATTTTTTTAATAAACATTAAGTGTAGTAGATAACTACAATGACCGCCGTTGCCGCTTTGGTGGCAATTCGCACGACGCTTTATATTTAGTATCTAATACTTTATGTTTATTAATAGAAAATCTCATGGAGAAATGTCTATATAATACAAATGCACACAAATTTGCATACAGTAAGTAAAAAATATTATAATATAGCCTGTATTTTTAATAAATAGTTAAGTTGTAGGAGATAACTTCAACCGCCGCCGTTACCGTTGGTGGCAATTCAGCGAACACTTATAATTTAGTATCTACTATACTTTATGTTTATTTGAAAAAACCTCATGTAGAATGTCTATATAATACAAATGCACACAAATTTGCATACGGTGGTTGGAAAATAGGTATTGTGCCTTCCTGTATTTTTAATAAACATTTAAGTATCAGGAGAGATCACTACAACGACCGCCGTTTTCATTTGGTGGCAACTAGCGATTTTTATATTAGTATCTACTATACTTATGTTTCTGAAAAAAATTTCCCCCATGTAAATGTATCTGTAATACAAATTCACAAAATTTGCATACGGTAGTTGAAACATCTATATTAACTCATTTGAACACTGTGCTGAGAATTTCATATAGTTTGATGAAGTGTGAAAAGTACAAGATAATAACTGTCATTTCTATTATTCTGATTTTTAAACCTGTAAAAACTTTTTCTCAGTTTTCACAGGTTATTTTATTTTAATATAAAATAACTTACAAACATCCAAGTAAAAAGTAAACGGGCAAAACAATCTTAAACAATAAAAAAGTCCATAACCTTTTTTCCTAAAGGTGAGTAGTTAACCATAAATTTTGAATTATATATCATATTTTAATATTATTTTATATAGCTACTCCATACCGCAAAAATACATTGTGTTTATAACAATCTAATTTTATGTATTTGTTTGTTACTCGTTCAGTTACGTATTTTTAATAGGATGCCATATATTATTCTGTCAATTTTTTTCCAAATTAATTGTTTTTAAAATTTATTTAATACGCTAGAAATAGTCTTAAAAATGCAGATTGAGTAACTTTAAATGTATTTCAAGCTGTGAACACTGCGTGCAGTGAACACTGTAGCGGTAAAGGTTGCCAACATCGTTATCAATGTTGGACGAAGAGTCTCAACCATAGGGGTGAAATTTTTGTCGCCCCTCCTGGCTTGTCTTAGCGCCTGCCCTTTGTATAATCTGCATAGGGGAGATAAGTGTCAGGTTATGGAACAACAACAACAAAAAAAAGCTTAAAATTGCTCATTTAATGGGTGGAGCTTCTGAGCTCTGAAGCTCCCTCCGCTTTTAAATGGCCGAAACTCCGGAGCATGATATTCAAAGAAAAAGAAGAAGAAAAGTTTATGTTGCAAAGGTTACGGTCATGGAACATATTTACAATACAACAAAAAATAAACATACAAAATACAATAAATTTACATCACAAGTTAAACACAAAAATAAATAGAAAAACCAATAAAACACAAAATCATGTTATAATAAATAAACTTTAGCACAGAAGTACACTCTTAAAGTTACAAGTATAATATCATTTTGAATATGTGTACATATAGATATATGAAAAAAAACTGATGGCACACAAGAACAGTAGGAGAGTACTATAATTCATTTAAAAACATTGTAATTAATTATATTACAAAGAAATTTTAATATCTGAAAATAAATAATAAATAAATTGCTAGGATTTTTATCTAAAATAATACTACTGAAATTTACAAGTCTATTTTAACATACATTTAAGATAATTTTGACACAGAAAAAGAACTAAATTTAAATTATAAGAGTAGTTAGTTTTTGACGAAAAATGTTAAGGATTTAGAAAAAACTATATCCGAAGGTAGGCTATTCCAAAAATTAACAATGCGATTTTCAAAAAAAGTATTTGGTGATGTTAAGTCGGAATTTGGGCGCTTTTAGTTTGAGACCGTTTGAACGAGTAATAGTGTTTTTATCAAAGACAAGAAAACTCTCAACAGGAACAAAGCTAAGTGTCGTTTCGTTTTCTGCGCAATTCAAGTCTGTCGAGTTTAAGTTCTCTTAAAGGAGCACTGTCACAAATCAAATTCCTATAACGCCCGAACCGGACTGCTCCTTTAATACTGAACCGATTCAGCTGAAATTTAAAATGTTGTAGCCTTGTGGGGGGATCTGCCAAATTTAAGTCTAGGTAGGTTTGGTATTAAAGGAGCAGTCCGGTTCGGGCGTTATAGGAATTTGATTTGTGACAGTGCTCCTTTAAGCGCGTTTTGTAACTAACGTGAGGTAAACTAAAACGACTATAAAGGCGTCTAGTGAAAGTTTTTTGCACTTTTTCAGTATGCTCAATATTTATTTTTAAATGAGGATTCCAAACAAATGTTTCAAATTCCAAGAGAGGTCTAATGAAAGAAGTATAACCTAAAAGCAAGACATTTATATCAGTTGTACAAAAAGCGCGAAAAAGAACAGCAACTCTGTTTTGAGCCTTAGCTGAAATGGATGAGCAGTGCTCAGAGAACTTAAATTTAGAATCAATTAATACACCTAGATCACGAACACAGTCTTTACTTTCAATGGCAGTATTATTGAGCCTGTATTGATTATTAGAATTATCGTGACCAAAATGAATCACGTTGCATTTGTTGATAGCAATATTGAGTTGCCAGGTAGAAACCCAGGAACAAAAACTGTCTAAATTATTTTCTAAACAAACATGGGTTGTCTCTTCATCAATTATATTATATAACTTAGCGTCGTCAGCAAAAAGCTTGACTGATTTCGCAATGCCGGGATTTCGTTCGTGTGTGAAGCTAAGAAAATTTGCACTTTTTTTAGTTTCTGATTCTAAATACATTGAAGATATTGAGTAATATTCTTTTATTGCTTCCACTTCGAAAAAACCAAATTAAAGAAACTTGTAAAACATGGTGGATACTAGTGATGTTCCCCGGAGCTTTGAGCTCCGGAAGCTCCAGAGCAAAGCTTCGCTTTTAGGAGCTCTGGAGCAACCCCCGGAGCTTCGTAGTTCCGCCTTATTTTTGTACTAATTCTATGAATAACCGAAGAGCAATTCTATATTATTTTGACCAAATTTTTTTGTAAACTAAAGTTTTCTCAAAACATTGTTTAAAACAATAAGTACATAGTCTTAAAAAATGCAAATAGAGTAATTTTAAATGTAATTCAAATTTTAATAAAGCTTAAAATCGCTTATTTAAAGGGCGGAGCTCCGGAACTCCCTCCGTTTTAAATGACCGGAGCTACGGAGCATGATATTGCAGAGTAGAAACATCACTAGTGGATATGTCCTATTTTTCAGTGGCGCGAACAGCAGGGAGAATTCCACGCTTTAGTTCAAGAAATGAGACTGGAAGATCATGAATATTTTCATGACTATTTTTATATGTCTCCAGCTCAATTTGATTAATTGTTTTCGCAGAAAAAAAATTTAAAAGTTTTCTTTTTAATTAAACATAAATGATTTTTAGATTGTTTAATGACCCGCCCCATCATACATCCTATTTTAACCCAAGGCTGTGCATCAAATTATATTAGAAACTACGCAGCAGAAAAATTCGCAAACCTTTTGTTTTTGAAAAAATTAAGTTTTGCAATAAAACAGTATTTTTTCCATTTTTTATGCAATGCACACGCGTTTTCACGCGTTTTTTGATAAAGCCGTAATATTTTTCATTGATTTTTTTAACAATGCGGGCGTTCCTACGCGTTTTTTTCTTGACAGAGCTGCCAACGGTGACGCAGTTGCAGACATGTGCACTGCCCCCCCGGGGTTATAACAGGGGGGGCAATTCCAAAATGGGGGGGGGCACGGGGGGCAACTTTTTTGAAACGGGGGGGCAATAAAACGGGGGGGGGCAAGCAGGGGGGTAAGAAAAAAAAAAGAGAAAAAAAGGAGAAAAAAATAGAAAAAAGAAGTGAAAAGGGAAAAAAGGGACAAAAAAAGCGGAAATAAGGTAAAAATAGGTCTAAAATGGCTTAAAATACATTGAAATAAGCTAAAAACTGCAAAAAATTCGCGATGATGGCGTCATCATAGGTCAAAAATGGCGTCATATTTTTAGGGTACTTTTTCATTTTTTGGCGGGGGGGGGGGGGGGGCAGGAAGAGGGGGGGGGGCAAATCCTCCAATAAAACGGGGGGGGGGGCATTTTCAAACCGTGCACAGGTCTGCAGTTGTGGATCGAACACAACAGCGGTGGCATTGCATTGCCACCTCAGTGTGAACACGTACTATGTTTAACGTTGGACACAACAACGGTGGCAATGCCACCTTGCGGTGGCATTGCCACCGGTGGCATTTCCACCTCAGTGTGAACCGGGCTTAACTGCGTTGTAAATATTTTCGTATAACTGTATATGAAGGCATTCTTCATTATCAGACCAATTGGTCCCCTTATTTCCGGAAGTATCTGATGAAATTCCTGTAATTTTAATCCAAACCGCGCAGCCTCTGCAACAAAAACGTTGAAATACTTAGTTATGTAGTCACAATGGTATTTAAATAGTTTGTTAAAAAGTTTATGGTGCAACCCGATTTTTCAAGGTACTGAGCAAAGTAGCTGCTCAAAGGTGCGGTGCGGAGTCAAACTTTTTGTCTTTGATTTTGATAATTTTTTGTGGAAACCTTACCCCTGCCCCCAATAGTCCACAAAAATTTTTTCAACAAAAAATCTCCAGTGGTTCATTTTTTTTAATGATCAGATAACAGAACTAATATTTTACTATGCATAGTTTAATTCTACTGTATCATCATTTCATTTTTCTTTTCTTTTTTTTATTTCTTTTTTTTAATCAACAACATCAAATTTTTGACTTAATCGCCGCCATCATAAACTATAATTCTAACAAAATATCAACATATCTATCTGAAATGAATTTAAAGGCTCAAAAGGAGCGCTTATTTAAGGTGGAACGATGCAGTTAGGATATCCTGTCGTTTTTTGTGTATAACTCGTGCCGTGCGTGACGGACAGAAGCAAACTATATGTTGGAAGAAAGAGTAATTTTTTTCGGTCAGTTCGGTATCCTTAACAGTTTTGGTGGACTATTTCACGCCGAGATATGCTTCGTTGAAAAAAGGCATTTTAAAACGGTTTTTCCCAATTTAACAGAACCAGAGTTAATATTACGTATTAAAAATTTAACTTAAATTAGATACACCAAATGTACATGCCTACAAAAATTTTCAGCGAAATCCCTACTATTGAAGTTTTTTAAATTGTTTTATTGCTAAAATTGTTGAAATAAAAAATAAAAAGAAATGATAGTAGAGATTTCGTTAAAAACTTAAAAACTGGCTCAGAATTATGGTCCAACTGCTGTGTTGAAAGTTGGGAACAAACTAATTTCTATCAAATGACTAAACTTTTATTTATATTTTTTGATTTGACGTCGGGAAACTACATTTAGAAACGTTTGTTTAAAACTCCTTTTTAAGCAAGAAACTCAGACGGAGCAGTAGCCGAGTGGTTAGAGCGTCGAACTCGGAATCCTGGATCTCTAGGTTCGAGCCCCCCTGTGCAATATTTTTAACCTCAAAAAAGTTTTTTTTTTAATTTTTAACTTTTTAATTAAAAAAAGAGTTCATTATTCAATACTGTATTCAACCCCGCGTACGTGTTTTGAGGTGGTTTTGAGGTAAAACCGCTATATAGTCAGAATGCCCCCCAAGGGAGGGGGTCGCAACCCCCTAGTACCCCCCGGGGGGTCGAATTGAAAAATGGAGGTCGGATTCGTGTGGTTTTCCGTGGAGGGTGCGCGGGGCGCGCCTCTCGCCGTGCCCCCTCTTCCCCTCCCGGGGAGCGGCGCGGGGTTTGCGGTCCTCTGGTTGTGGCGTTTGGTGTGTGTGCGTGGAGGTGTTGTGTGGGGGGTGGTGGTGTGTTGGGGGGGGTGGTGGGGGTTGTGGGGTGGGTTGGATTGTTTGTGGGTGGTGGGGGGGGAGGGAGGTTTTCCCTGCCCTCCGTTGGGCGGGGGTTCTTCTTTGCCGCGCGGGGGATTTCTTTCCCCGCTGTTTTTTTCTGGTGCGTTTGTGTGTGGTGTTGGGTTTTTTGTGGTGTGTTTTTTGTGGGGTGTGTGTGTGTGTGTGTGGGTTTGTGGTGTTGTGCGTTTTGTGGTTTTGTTGGGGTGTTCGGGGGTGGTTGGTGGGGTGGTGGTGGTGGGGAATTTGGTTGGCTTTCGGGCCGGTGGGGGGGGGTGGTGGGGTAATTGGGGGGTGGTTGGGGTAGGCCCTTTGCTGGTTTGCGTGGAGTTGGATGTGTGTTGCAATTGGGAGGACTTTAGCCTCTGTGTGTATGATGTGTGTGTTTGTGTCTGTGGTGTGCCCTGTTGCGACCCTGAGAGCTGTGTTTTGTATTGTTTGTAGTTTGCTGATTTGTGTGTGAGAGGTCGGATTCGTCATCAGGACTTCCGAAAACCCCCAGGTACATGTTTTGGAGAAAATTAGTCAGATTTTTGCAACTGTGTCGTTCTACCTTAAGTCGGTTTTAAAACTTTTCTAGAATGCATCCAAAGAATCGACAGTTACTTGAGACGAGAGTAGATTGTTCCAAGGTAGAACCACCCTATTCGCAAAAGAAAATTTCTTTGAATTAATTCGACTTTCTTCAACAGCCAATTTAAAGGGATGAAGGGTGGGATGCAGGTTAAACTTAAAAAAATCATTGGCTTGCAAATTGTTTAAGGTATGTATAATTTTAATGCACTCATATAAATCAGTTTTATCCCTTTGGTCCTTTGATCTTTCTAAACCTAGGTAATACAGTCTTTGTTCATAACCAACAGATAACAACTTGCATTTATAAACCAACATCCTAGTGAAATTTTGTTGCACTTTTTCCAAACTGTTTATATCTTTTTGTAAATAAGGGTTTCAATCCAAACTGCACTACATTGATGATAAAATTTTTCGACAATTCTGTACGTGAAAAATTGCTCAATAAGTAAAACGATTTACGTTAAAAATTATGCACTCAAAAAAAGCGGCTATTTTCTACTTTAATTTGACACCTTGATTGTTAAGATTGGTACAGTATTTGTGAAATACTCGTTTCCCATACAAAAAACCCGCGATTTTTTCGTTAAAAACACCAAACGATGGCAGTAATTTTGTGAAATTTGCCCAACCTTTCTTTCCTTCACTTCGTGTTTTTGGCGAAAAAATCCAGTGTTTTTTACAAACGCAATATCTCAACAAATACTGCACCAATTTTAACGATCAAGGTATGAATTTAAAAAAGAAAGTAGCTGCTTTCTTTGTGTGCATAATTTGTAACTTAAATTCATATACCCATTGAGTAATCTTTCACGCACAGAATTGTCGAAAAACGCCATTTTTGGGGGGTCATAACTCATGAACCACTGGATTTATTTTGTTGAAAAAAAATTTGTAGGCTATTGGAGGCAAGGGTAAGCAAGGGTAAGGTTTACAAAAAATATCAAAATCGAAGACAAAAAGTTTGACTCCGCACCGTACCTTTAAATAGCTACTTAAGCTGCCGATTTAAGTATTTATGGTGCCTTAGGCAATAAGTATATCGATGTGTGGCTAACATTAAACTTCAGACACTAATAAAATTTTTGTATAAATTAAGCGTACCGTTAGCGAGGTATGCTTGTCGAAAGTTTTTGAACAGTTTTTTGTTTGCTTTTTGAGCGAAAACTTTTTTTGGGTTTTTACGAATCTATCCTATTTGATTGCGATGCAAAGAATTTGCAGTAGAGTTTTCTGGTGACCGCGCGGCTTATAATAATGTGTCAGAGTACCTAATTGTAAGTTGAGTTAAATAAGTATTTCTTAGTGTTTTTGCCATTTGCAGGTTTTTTGAAGAAAACGGACTTCCATATCTTGAACGTACTTACAGCAATCGACTTGTTTTGTTCGTTTACAACTACAAGGAACTTATGGTGAATGCTCCGCCAATCACACAATTTGTGGCTGTGCAATAATATTATGGTTTAATTGTCTGCTGGACGTATCAATGAATAATTGAGTGCTGTGATGTTTTTATTATAGCCCAAAACAGTTTGAACAATTTAAAATGACAGTTGAAAAATTAAAACTTGAATTTAAAGGTGCGGTATACTAAATCATGGCGCATTTTTTTCGCTTTGATTTTAGTATCAATCGATGCGTCAGGTTTCACTGAGTAAAAAATTGTATTACAAAAAAAATTAATTTTCAGCGGTTGTCCAGACATTAGCAAGAATATCGCTTGGTTATTTCAGATAATTTTTGGTTTTTTACCAAATACCAGCCAACGTGTGTTTTGTTTGCTTACGTTGGACTTTGTAAACGCATTCTTTTTCGTAAAACTTATTTAAGATATTGTATATGCAAATTTTGTTATGAAAATATGCAAAATTTTTAATTATACTAATTTCTGTGTCTTTTTATTTATTATATTCCAGTTATAATGTTTTATTTTAAATAAATAATTTGATGTATTTTGAGTTCAGTTCAATATTGGCAGCCGTTTTTTTAATCTTTTATCGGCATAGATGAACAAGGGGGGTAGGGTGGGGTCCACTCCCCCTCTAGCCTCGAAATTTTAGGGGATCCCCTAGAAAAAAAATCCAGGGGGCCCTCCTCCCCCCAAATTTTCGAATTTTTTACCCCGGACCCCCCTCCAGATTTTAAAATCTAACCCCCCCCCCCTCTGGGGAGTTTTAGACTTTGAGTATATATAAATAAATTAATTCAATAAATTGCTATTATAATACCTACTCTTGAGAAAATTAATTTGGTGGTTTTGGGGGGTTTTTTGGGGCCCTTGTCTTTTTTCTTTTTTTTGTAGTAGCACTGTTTAAAAATTTTAATTTTTTTTTTAATTTTTCAAATTTTCTCCATGAAAGTGTCCTACTAAGAGCAGGCAGGATACTCAGGTAGGGATATTGTATTTCAAGGAAAATCCGAAAATGATTACTGCACATAGGGTAACTGACTTAATTTCGGCCACGACTTAATTTCGGCCACCAATTTAGGGTGTTAGAAAATTGGCTTATTTTTAAAACACAAAAGAACTAGCACAAAAGTAACTGGATTAATGTTGAATAAAGTGTTTTTACAAAATTTTTTTATTTTTATTATTCTACATTATCAACATTTTCACACAAAAAGTGAACTTTCTATGATTTTTTTAATTTTTGCTTTGTGTTTAAGCTGCATCAAATTTAGAACGAAGCAATATATAACCTTTTAAGGCTCAAAGTTGTTAATTTTCATGTTTTGATATTTTCTTCAAAATTATTTTGCAATGCGTTTAACTAACTGCGCATTTTAAGATTCCGTTAATTTCGGCCACCTTAAAATTTAGGTGAAAAAACCTGCCGTTTTTTGCTGTTTTTAAATATCATTGTACTACCGTCCGTATATATAAAGAATTTTTTTCCTCGTTTGACTTTGTTTTGACGTTTTTTAGGCCAAAAATAAAAATTGAACAAAAAATACAAGTTATCAAAACTTGTTTTTTAAGGTTTTGACATAATTATTTAAAGTCTTGCTAACAACTATTAAAGTTCGCAAACGGAAAAAAATTAGCTATATGTACCAAGAACAATACCTAAGGGTAAATTTGCAACCTTTAGAAATTTTTATTGTTCGTTTAAGCAATAGTTATGGCCAGTTTTTGTAGATGGCCGAAATAAATGGCACGCACCTTAACTTCGGCCACTTTAAAAAAAAGTTTAAACCTTCACTGATTTTTAAGTGTAACAGAAATATTCAAATTTTGCACTGGAATAACAAATATAGCTATTGTTTGATTTTTAGGATAAATTTTGGCTTGATTG
The DNA here is from genome assembly GCA_030248175.1 of Microlaimidae sp. YZB2_3. Classification (NCBI taxonomy): domain Eukaryota; kingdom Metazoa; phylum Nematoda; class Chromadorea; order Desmodorida; family Microlaimidae; species Microlaimidae sp. YZB2_3. The sequence goes on along the minus strand of JASAMX010018330.1, from coordinate 33,680 downwards.
AAAAAGCCAGTAAAAACTTATTCAAAAAAATAAAAAAAGGTAGCCGAAATTAAGCCAGTTACCCTAATACATATTACTGCGAATCTTGGTTATTAATATTAAATCTCAAATAATAAATAGCATACGTTTAATTTACTTGAGTATATATTGCGTGCAGCTAATTAGACTTAAGTATGATGAATAGAACCCCCAGTGTTTTAAGCTCTTTTCCAACCACAAAATTGAAGGGTGTCAACAATTAAAGGGTTAACGCACGTTTTGGACTTCAAGCTCGCGTTGCTCAAATTCAAGGATTATATGTGAAAATCGCACAATAAAAAAACATGATGTCTGCCTCTTGTTTTACTTAAATGTTTGTACATTGCGGTTCTTGTACTGACGCTATCGTCAACTATCTTTATTTCTGCAAGAAATCTTAATAAAAGCAAGACCGTAGAACATAAAAGGCTGTCTAATTGACTTGATTTTTATACCCTGATTTTAAATAAGAAAGTTAGTTAGTTTTTGTTTATGTTTTGGTAAAAGTTTGTCTGTTTTGGTAAAAGTTCTGTGGAAACTAGTTGTCTTCCTGCAGTACAATGTCATGCTTTGGAACACTGGCCGTTTGAAATGGAGGAAGACCCTGAACTCAGTCTTTTAATTAAATCGACTCAAGCTTATTTAAGTTCAAAATATGTTTTTTTACTTAAAATTGCAGTGCGGAGTCAAACTTTTTGTCTTAGATTTTGATAATTTTTTGTGAAAACCTTACCCCTGCCCCCAATAGCCTACAAAAGTTTTTTCAACAAAATATCTCCAGTGGTTAAGGAGTTGTGACCCCTCAAAAATGGCGTTTTTCGACAATTCTGTACGTGAAAAATTTCTCAATGGGTATAACGATTTACATTACACATTATGCACCAAAAAAAGCGGCTACTTTCTACTTTAATTTCATACCTTGATCGTTAAAATTTGTGCAGTATTTGTCGAAATATTGCGTTTCTTGTACAAAAAACCCTCGATTTTCGGCTAAAAACACGAAGTGAAGGAAATAAAGAATGGGCACACTTCACAAAATCGCTGCCGTCGTTTGGTGTTTTTAACGAAAAAATCGCGGGTTTTTGTAGGGAAAACGCAATATCGCGACAAATACGGCACCAATTTTGACGATCAAGTTATCAAATTAAAGTAGAAAATAGCCGGTTTTTTTCGGTGGATAATTTGTAACGTAAATTTTTATACCCAGTAAGCAATTTTTCACCTACAGAATTGTCGAAAAACTCCATTTTTGGAGGGTCATAACATATGAACCACTATGGAGATATTTTGTTGAAAATTATTTTTGTGGCCTATTGGAGGCAGGGGTAAGCTTTTCTCAAAAAAATAATCAAAATCGAAGACAAAAAGTTTGACTACGCACCGCACCTCTAGGCTATTTCATTCGCATATCATGGGTGGCACGGCAGCGCCACGGGGCGATTTAGCCCCGCGGCGCCGCGCCAACCATTATTAGTGAACGTGGGTTAATATTGAAATTCAAAACCTTTATTATTATTATTATTATTATTATTATTATTATTATTATTATTATTATTATTATTATTATTATTATTATTGTTATTATTATTATTATTATTAATAGGTGGCGCGGATATGCCAGGCGGTGCTTTAGGCCCACAGCACCGTGCCAACTATATATTATAGAAAACGTTGGGAAAATTTTCTAATTCATGTTCATCTTCTACTATTATTCTACGCTCATATCTTAAAATCGATATTCCTTCTTCGTTCACGCGGCGATTTAGCCTCGAGAAACCGCGCCAACTATAATCTGAGGACGTGTATAAAATTTGTACTTCATGTTCACCTTCTTCTTCTGATTTTTTTATAAAAAGTAATTGCAATCATTAAAGGCGCAGGAGCGCCCACTGCGATTTAGCCTCACAGCGCCGCGCCAACTATAACTGGGGCAACAAGTTTTTTTTTGTGATTCATGTTCATCTTCGTCTTTTTCTTATTATTATTTTAATTTAAAAAAAATATAATTCCAATTATCAGTGGAAGGGGCGCCACACTGTAGTTTAGCCCACGGCACCGAGCTAATTATGGAGAATCACGACGGTTAATTCAATGTACACAAAGGTCTCGAGAAGATTTAAACAATAATTTGTATATGACGTTGTTAACGAAAAAAACACGACCATAATACACGAAAATAAATAAACATAAAATGATTTTTGTAAAAAAACAACAGTTGCTTGTGCATATTTGTTTCTTCCTTATTTTTTCCGGTTTTATACAAATTATTTTCAATTCTTTTCAAGACCTTTGTGTACATTGAACTAACCGTCGTGATTCTTCATAATTAGAAAACGTGGATAATTTTTTTAATGCATATTCAACTTTCTCTTATCAGTATTATTTTTATTTCAAAAAAATAAAATTGCATTTATTGGTGGTACGAGAACGCCACACGGCGATTTAAACTCAATGCACCGCGCCAACTATAATTAAACAACGTGGGTAAATTTTATAGTTCAAATTCATCTTCTTCTTATTAATATTTTTCATTTTTATTTTAATTGAATTATCGGTAGCGCAGGAGCGCCACGCCACACTGCAATTTAGCTTACGACACCGCGCCAAGTATAATTGAAGAACGTAGATAAATTTTGTAATTCGTGTTCATCATCTTCTTCTTATCATTATTATTTTGAATACAGTTGCTTCGTAAGTCCAACGCCACACGAGCAATTAGGCTCAATGCACGTAAGCTGTGATGATAGGATCAATTTAGTTGATTAATCTTTTTATAATTTATTATTATTTTTTATTTTTATTATAAAAATAAAATAATTTAAAAATCTTTTAAATTTACTGTTCGTCGTTTGCTCTGACACAAAGAGTCACAATCAGTATAAAATCAACGTGACTTTGACTCATTTTGTTAATATTATTTGTGTGTTAACATATAAAAAGAGTCACAATTACAAGTATTTTACGACGCTTTTGACTCATTGTGTCAGAGTAACGACGTGTTGAATACGTCATAAACTGGAAGACAGCTGAGGTGTGAACGTTGTATGTTAGCTGTGAAAAATTGATTTTATGCCAGGACTCTTTTGTGCCAACTTCAGCGCTCGCAGCACTTGGGCGCATGAACGCATTTCCTCCAGGACTCTTTTGTGCCAGCTGCGATTTTTTTCAGGACTCTTTTGTGCCGGGGCTCTTTTGAAGGTGAGCCGTTAAAACGGTATGGTGGCAATATGCAGATTTTTGTCCAGGATACAGTGTATTACGTTGCAAAAATTTGCATATTGCTACCGTACAGCTTTAACCATTACAATTTGCTCGCTAATTCGCGCACAAAAAATTATGTGTGATGGAAGTAAGACCTAAGTCATGCGAGGAGCTTACCGCGGTAAGGTTTACGTACGACATTTGTCATACGAAAATACCACCACCGTGAAACAAAGATTTTACCTTTGTCGTACGAAGGTTTCACGGTTGTAAGGGTTGAAAAGGCCTTCACGGGAACGGGTTAAGCCCCACGGCACCGTGCAAACTATAATTAAGGAACGTGCGTAAATTTAGTATTATGTTCTTCTTCTCCTTATTATTAATATAATTTTTTTCAAACGCTTATCTTAAAACCAATATTTCTCCCTCATTACTGATTGATCAATAAGAAACAGGGGCTTTTTGGAAATCGTAGAAAATTGCGCAATAATTTTCTTAGGAACCACTTTTTATTTATAAATGATACGTGTTCTATTGATAATATTAAAACTGTTAAAAAAGTATATCTCGGCACCGGAATGATTATAAAAACATATGTCATTGCGCAGTTAAAACTATAGTTTATTAAGCAATACATTTATGCTTAACCGTTGCGTATTGTTCAAAGTCTTAATTATTTATAAAATAATGTTCACCATTAGTGGAAACTATAAAAGGTCCATTTTTGGCCATGCGACTTTTAAAAATTCTAAGAGTCGCAAGAATTCTTAAACTAGCAAGGTAGGTTGGTTTTATATATTTTTCGTATGTAATATTCTATACTTACTGTAAAAAACTGCTGAGTTTTCTCAGAATAACCTTCGAACCGTTTTGGATGAAACTCCAGTATGTTCTGAGACCTGTTTGGCGGACTGTATGAAGTCTTAATTATTTATAAAATAATGTTCACCATTAGTGGAAACTATAAAAGGTCCATTTTTGGCCATGCGACTTTTAAAAATTCTAAGAGTCGCAAGAATTCTTAAACTAGCAAGGTAGGTTGGTTTTATATATTTCTCGTATGTAATATTCTATACTTACTGTAAAAAAACTGCTGAGTTTTCTCAGAATAACCTTCGAACCGTTTTGGATGAAACTCCAGTATGTTCTGAGACCTGTTTGGCGGACTGTATGAAGTCTTAATTATTTATAAAATAATGTTCACCATTAGTGGAAACTATAAAAGGTCCATTTTTGGCCATGCGACTTTTAAAAATTCTAAGAGTCGCAAGAATTCTTAAACTAGCAAGGTAGGTTGGTTTTATATATTTCTCGTATGTAATATTCTATACTTAGTTGGGTTGGTGGTGGGTGGGGGGGGGGTCCCTGTAAAAAAACTGCTGAGTTTTCTCAGAATAACCTTCGGACCGTTTTGGATGAAACTCCAGTATGTTCTGAGACCTGTTTGGCGGACTGTATGAAGTCTTAATTATTTATAAAATAATGTTCACCATTGGACTTTTCACATATTTTATTTTATAAATTAAGAAAAAATGGCTAATTGTCCAGGAAAACTGTTATAATAATAATTTATTTTAAGATATTCCGGTGGAATGAGCTCTTTTGGAAGAAGTTTAAAAGCCAGCGCCCGAGAGCTGGGCATGCTGGGAATGTTCATGGCAACCACTGTTCTAATTTTCTCCACCACAGTTTACTTTTTCGAAAAAGACGAGGACAATACGGATTTCAAATCCATCCCGCACACTTTTTGGTTATAATCCGTTTTTTTTTTTAAATTTATTTATTTATTTTATTTTGTTAGAATAAAAGGAACATACATAAGCCAAAATTAATTAATACTAATTATTTATGAATACTATATTATATTCTAATTATTAATACTGCGCTATCCTTATGTACTCAATAAACGTTTTATTTTTACTTTTTATTGCAATAAGAAAATTTATTGCTTTTTTTGATTTGATTTGGTGGAACTTGGAGCCGTAGGAACTTGAGCTAAAAATTGCGAACTTAGAGAACTAAACGGAAAACCTGGAGTAGAAAGCTTGAAATCACTAAAACCTAAACATACACCTAAATATGTATCTAAATACCTAAATACCTAAATATCTAAATATCTATAGTCTAAAGATACACCTAAATAAATTTATTATGGTACGGGGCCTTTAGAGCCGTTAGTACAAAAACTTAGAGCCATCGAAAAATTTTGGAAACTTGAAGCCGAAAATAAAAAAAAGTTTGTGGTTTGATTTGAGATTTTGCTTAACAAAGTTTCCTATTGTTGAGACAAAGTGTCAGCTGTTAGTAACCATGGCTCTAACAACCTTAAATTTATTATATTTTGAGCTCAGTTCCCAATTTTAAGGCTCCTTATTCCCAATATTATTTATATTTCTTTAAGTTTCCATTTACGGTTACAAAGCCTTACGGCTCCAAGTTCCTTTCATACTTACAGCTCCAAAGACTATCTTTTGATTTTAAATCCATATAGGTTAGCTAAATCATAATCAGATTATTTTGTGTGTTTGTTTTGAAAAGAGTACATTGAGTAACCAATAATTGTTATCCTAATTAATTTTTATATTTTTTATGTAGGATACCTGACTCAAAGTCGGCCAAGCCTTAATTTCGGCCACCGGCTGTTATTTTGGCCATGCGTAAAATTATTAGATGAACTGCGTGTGGCTGGATAGATCGTAATGGCATCTATCTAGTCATACTCAGTTTATTTCATAACTACGTGCATATCAAAAATAACAGTCGGTTGCCGAAATTAAAATCTGGCCGACTTTAAGTCAACTACCTTAAATCCTAATATCTTTTTCTGTATAACTTGCTTTGTTTTATTCAGGTGGTGTATCGTTACAATGACGACAGTTGGTTACGGCGACATGATTCCCATGACCTTAGGTAAAACTATATCGTCGCTACTAGTGCACAAAAAGTCAGAAACGTTTAAAATACTCGTTACTGTGACTCTTTTTATTCTTTACCTCACGGATACTGTAAGCCTTATGAGTCAGAATCACGTTAAAATAAAACTGATTATGACTCTTAAGGCTGGTTCATACTAATGACAAAACGTCCTTTGGACAAAGTCCAAAGGACAATATTAGAAAAGTCAAAACGTCCTTTGGACAAGCCAAAACGTCCTTTGGACTTTTTCTTTTGGACGAAGTATGAACGCTACTTAATATTTGTCCTTTAGACAAAGTCCAAAGGACGAAATTCAAAGGGAAAACTCCAAAGGACTAGAAAGTATGAACTCGTTGTGCTTTAAATTTTGACCTTTCGACTTTGTCCTTTGGACAAAGTCCAAAGGACGTTTTGACGCTGCTTTTGTTCTTTGGACAAAGTCCTTTGGACTTTGTCCAAAGGACGTTTGTCCTTTGGACTATGTCCAAAGGACGTTTGTCCTTTGGACTTTGACCAAAGGACGTTTGTCCTTTGGACTTTGTCCAAAGGATGTTTGTCCTTTGGACTTTGTCCAAAGGACGTTTTGTCATAAGTATGAACCAGCCTTTAATGTCAGAATAACGACGATATGTTTACCAGTTATTTTTAACTGGTATTTTATCAAAAAAATAATAAAAGTTTAAAAAAACACTGAAAACTGTATATGTTTTAAAACTTTAACTGTTGTGACTATTTACAAAATGAAAAAAATTATTTTAGCGTGTTTATAGGAGAATTTTTCATTGGATGGATTTTGGAAAATAAAAACACATCGTTTTGTTTTATTTATCGCGTAAGTATATCCGGCATCCAGCACAGTAATTATTAAAACCGCACATCACCGTTTAATTACAGTAAATATCGTGCCGGGTGCCGAATATATTTACATGATGAGCGGTTTAACTACGACGCGTCAATATGTATCAAATCTGCTTTTTAGATCCTATTATAGGCAAATAAAATCTAGCTGACCGCGAAAATTGCAGTATTTGAATCAACTATTTAACAACAAAACCATTCAAAATTTTTAACGAAATCGGTTTAATAATAAAGATCAAAACTTGTATTTTAATAATTATTTATCAATTTACTTAATATAAAACCCAAATGCAAATTTTTAAAGGGCTAAAGATGGTTAATTCTTGTATATTTTGTAAAAAGGTGGAATTAAAAAAAAATCTGCGTTCTTATTTGTTTTTTTAAAAAAAACGTCATTACCGCACAATTTTAATTGGTCCCCTCATGTCTGCATTCTAATTTTCAGCGTCAGCCAGATATAATTCAACCATAGAAAACAAATAAATTCATTTAAGTTAAGAAACAATGTTAGTATAATCAAAAATTAAAGAAACAAACAAAAAATTGTACGGAGAACTATAGGCACCGCACGGAACTTAGAAATTTATAAGATCTTGAAGCCAAAAAATGAGGACTTGATTGAAGTCCTAAAAAGAGTTGCATGGGTGACTTTTAATTGCGGGCTCTACGTTCTTTATTAACAGCTCCATGTTGAATCGAATTTCAAATGCCTAAATTTTTTTCTGCTTTGGCAGTATATTTCTTCAATAATGATTTTAAAGAAAAATTTTATTAAAAAAATTAATGCAACAAAAATAAATTAAACTCAGGAAAAAGAACAACCATTTATCTTATTTAAAACATAAAACAAAACAACAACAATTTTTTTCTTCGGAAAATTTTAACTTTAAATAGAGTTACTGACTTACATTAGGACAGTCTTAAGTTCTGCTACTAACTATTGTCCTCTTCACTCGCAAAATTATAAGAATTAACTAAATACATCAAGATTAGTACATGACGATCAATAATCTAGCTATAGGTACCTTGCACTGGAACTCGGTTTATACATGAAGAATGCAATAAACATAGCGAGTCACCATAATGGAAATTTCCGTATCTCCTACTTATTTTTTGTAGTACGCAGCTCAACCCTCGAAAGCGCGCGATATTTCGATCGGTTGATCTGCATACTACAAAAGATAAGTAGGAGATACGGTAATTATCCATTATGGTGACTCGCTATGTTTACTGCATACTTCGTGTATTAACCGAGTTCCAGTGCAAGGTGCCTATAGAGTAATGAAATGAGAACATAACTTTGCGCATGGGAAACATATAACAACCGGTGGACGAAATTAGGGCCGGACGAAATTACGGCGAAATCAAGTCAGTTACCCTTGAGTTTTTAAATATTTTTTTAACTTTTTTTACATTTTACATTTTAATATATTTGTTTAGGAGGAAAACTTTGCGCAAGTTTGACAACAATATCAGGTAATATTATTTAACCTAGGTTTTGTTCATTAAAATTCATAGTAATGATAAATGAAATTTTCAGGCGTATTCTACACGACCGTAGAAACTTGAACTTTTATTTATACGTCGATAAAAACTTTTGTGATAAAAAGAGATTTTTATTTGTAAGGCTAAGGGCGGATTAGCTTTAATAGTATAATGAAAAGCTACGCATAATAAAAATATTAATATAATATCACTATATTTTAACGTATGTTTTCACCGCCAAAACAATTTTTTTCAAGTTTCGGTCCAACCAGACAAGCGTTTTGACACTTTTAAGAACTATTTAAAAAATTTTTTGTATGACGATGACATATTTGTTTGTGGATTTCTTTTATATTTGTATAATACTAATTAATTGCCCAGTCTTTATAAAGCACTCCGATTTTTTTTTCAATGAAGGACTACACGGCCTTATGTCCGTATGCGAAAATGATAAATAAACAAATTTATCAATTTATCTTTTGGATATAATGTGTTTTATTCCACTATGGTCAGAAGCCCTCATTTTGAACGGAAATTTTTCAGTTTTAAAGTTTTTCACAGAATTATAACGCTATATAAAATCATTTTAAGCCAATAAGCGCTGGGAAATAATTTATTCACCTCCAACTGGTTTGAATGTTGCGCCCGACTTTTTTGTAGCTCCTCCCACTCTGATTCCAACAAAACATATAGCCGGAAATCACAAATATTCCCCTCGAGGGCCCTTAACATTCTTACCGTGTTTATTTATTTTATTTTTTAAGTTGTGATTGTGTTGGATTTTCCGATTACGATGATAGTGGACAACTTTTCAAAAGTTTTTTAGCTCCTCCCATTTTAATCTCAACGAAGCCAAACATATAGCCACAAAGCACATACAGTACCCGCAACTAGAGGTTCCTTAAAATTCTTAGCTGCTATTAGTTTATTTTTTGTAGGTGTGATTGTTTTGGCTTTCCCGATTACAATGATAGTGGACAACTTTTCGAAAGAGTATAGGAAAAAACGGGTATTGTCACCGGAGATAATTTCACGCAGACAGATGAATCTAACTGACACGGAAGATATTCACAGCATAGCTTTACTTTAATAATCTTTATTTTATTTAACTTTACTATATTAATTCTTTAGAAACGGTATTATAATAAAAATTAATTAAGACAGTTTATCATCACAATCAAAAATTTATTTGTTTTATAAGTTCTTAAATGTTTATTTAAACTACTCTATGATTATATTTTTTGAATCAAATTCAGTTATTGCAATGGGAAGTCTCTAAAATTAAAACCACGTTAATACCCCGTGTCCAAAACTTCTAATAAGCCAAATCTACAGTGTTTTGAATTCAGAATTTTGAATTGTTTGAGCTAGAGACACAACTTAAACGCTTCGTAAAATCCAAACTACTTCTCTATATTATCCAAAATTGAACATTTATCTTGTGTTCTTTGAACTTTTTTAACAGTATCAAAAGAAAATTAATAGTTACAATTCTTGTTTCTTGTTGTATAGTATTATAATAAATGTTCCATTAAATCAAAAAAATAAAACAAACTAACAGTGCTGGTTGCGCGGTAAATATTTATTAAATAACTAAAACACTATGGTCAAAACCCTCCCATTTAAACCGAAGTTGTTTAGTGTTAAAGATCTTCACAGAGTAATGACGTTAGAGAATCATTTCTAGAGAATTAGCGCTTAGGAAAAAAATGGAGATCTCTCATTCATTGGAGATCAATTTTTTCCTAAGTGCTAATTGGGGTAAACAGAATACTATATGACATTTTAGGGTCCTTAAAAACCTGACGTGAAACGATCGGCGGTCATTAGCAATAGCTTACTTTGCTTAGCTTGAAAAATAGAGTTACATCGTAAATTATTAAACCATGCCAATAGTTAAAACTGAACACAGGGCAGATTGTTTTCAAAGTTACATTGTGTTTCGCTTATATTAAAAAATGAGGGGTGGTTTTTGATATTATATTAGTGAAAAAGCGAGAATATTGTGGCACCAAGCTTTTTTATTTACCCAACAATTTAAGTGAAATACAATTTAAACTTGAGGACATGACCTTGAGTTACAACACTGTATATATTATTTTGTTATTAAACGTACTTTAACGATAAAAGTTAAAGTTCAAGTTTTGTTGCTAAAAAACATTTTTGTTCTAATTATATCTCACCTAAATAATTTTTTAACGTATTTATTTATTTATAAACAGTTTATTACTATATTATATAAGAAAATCAAAAATTCGGTGATAAAAACGACAAAGTAAACGATCACAAAATTACTGAAGAATGATCAGACTGGAGAGCTGAATTTTACCCGTAAAAATATAAAATATAATTAAATATATGCCAAAATATTGTACATTGTGTACTTAGAGCCAGAAAAATTTGAAACTGGGAGTTTGAAGACATAAATAGTCTTTAAAACAATTAATGATCATTAAAACATAAAATAGAAAATAAAAAATACACCAAAATATAAAGCATTTTTATTAGTTTAATCAGTTCAATAAACAACTTGTTTTATTTTTTTGAAATTTGAATTTAATTAAAAAAAAGGAAAAAATAAACAGTTTTGAATGTATTTAAATTTAAATATCTGAATACAAAAAATCATTGCCACACATATTAAATTTTTATACGTAAATTTTTTTAAATTGAAATTTAAATGGTACGGGGTATTTAAAGACACAAGCAGGGAACTTGGAGCCACAGGAATTTTATGGAAAATAAAGCCATGAACGATGGGAACTTCGAGTCTTAAGGCTGGTTCATACTTATGTAAAAACGTCTTTACATAAGTTTTTACATAAGTATGAACCAGCCTTTAAACAACAAAAATGGTTTGGGCTTAGATTTAGGTTTCGCTTAGGCTTGGTACACGTTTGAACGATTTTTACTTGTGGCTCCAAGTTCCCAAATTACGGCTCCAAGTTCCCTATTTTTGGCTCCAAGTTCCAGCTCCAAATTCCCAAGACTTTATCGACCCTAAACCCGTAAATTATTAAAATTCAGTTAAAATTAATTATAACACCGGGTAATTACAAAAAACGGCCGCACATGTTTTATTGTATGTACAAGAAAGTTTACATTCAATATTCCATATAACATATCAAATAGTTTCTTTTAAATATTGGTGGATTTTAAATTTTTATACTAACTAAACGCAGCGACAGGAGCAGTTGTGAAAAAAATTTCACTCTTGTAATTATGATTATAAAATGGTGGACAAAAAGAAAATCGGGATAATTCTCAAAAAAAAAAAACAAACCACGAAACAGCTAATACTCCAATCCTTTGGGATTCTTTCCGTTGCATATCCGCAGAAGGGATCCCGTGCCAGCGCTGCTCAGTGTTAAACTTCGCGCTTCGCTTCCGGTCTGCGTGGATTTGAACGATGAGCAGCGGTGGCACGGAGTTCCTTCTGCGGATTTCCTGCGTTTTGTGGACGAAAAAATAAAATTTTAACTTTAAAAGACATTCTTCCCGTAAAAATTGAGGGTTCTACTAAAAACACTAAAACTAGGATTTTTGGGAGATACTTTTTTATAGACTTTTTTCCGGAGCATACGAAAAATAAGCCGGGGCTGCTAAATTTTTCTCCCCGGTTCCAAACGCAGAACACTGAGTTTACAATTTTCAAGATTAATACTGAACTTAAAATATTTTCTATATTTAAGAAAAAAAACTTATGCTATTTATTTTTTGTTTATATCAGTCACTGGAAAAAGAACACTTCATTTTTTTGATATATATATATCATATAAAAACAAAAATAACATTGATAAAAACAAAAATATAAAGCATAGGTACGCCTCGTTTTAGTTATATGTCTTTGGAACCCTAAATTATGTCTGAGCAATGTAGTTTTATAGTTTTTTATATCATAAGTTTTTTAATAAAACTAAAAGTTCATTTATTTTTTATATCTAAACTGTCAAAATAAATAAACTGCCGTAGACTCCACGCTAGTCTAGACGCTTTAATCTATAATATACCCTAATGGCCAAATTGAGGGTTAAACTCGTCGTTATGTAGGAAATATTAAAAATTCGGTCATTTTAATATTTTTTTTATATTTTCTTTGACACTGGTATTTTTTTATTGATTAAAATTGCAAAAACCTATTTTTCACACATACAAAAGTTTTATTAAAAATAATCTATATATAAATAGACGTAATGTGTGTGTATGTGTCTGTGTGACTGTCTGTCTGTCTGTCTGTGTGTGTGTGTTCCCTAACTCCTCCTTAACCACCTAACAGATTAAGGTGAATGAGGTATCGTTGGAAAGCTACCCTAGGGAATGTTGTAAGGGGGTTGAAATTTTGAAACAACTTACATGGACATCTTTATACTGGACAACGGGTTTTCACCAAAGGGGGGATCCTATGGATTTTGGAAGTTAAAAAATTTTTTGGCCTAAACTTATTGGTAAAAATAATTAGACAATGTAAACCCAGAATATCATGTTTTTTGGAAAAAATGAACATGGACATGCTGGACAACGTTTTTTTACTAAAAAGAGGGATGACCTTGCTCAATGAGAAAGGGATTGTGCTAAATGAGATATAATTGCAAAGCTTACAGTACGGGGAATGTCATAAAGAGATTGAAATTTAGAAAAATTATGCATGGACATCTTTAGCCTGGACAAAACATTATCACAAAAAGGGAAAACCTATGAATTTCGGAAATTGAAAATTTTTTTGTTATTCAATTGGCTCGAAATTATTGATAGGAGTAATTAGCCAATGTGAAACCAAAATGTCATGTTTTGGTGAGATTAACATGGACATTTTAATGCTGGACAACGTTTTTTTCACTAAAAAGGGGAAGAACCTTTCTCCCCAACCAGCAAAAGAATTGGGCTAATTGAGATACCATTGCAAAGCCTACTGACAGTGGAATGTCATAAAGGGGTTGAAAATTAAAAAAAAAAATTGCATGGACATCTTTTGGTTGGACAACACATTTTCACAAAATTAGGGCCCTATGGACTTTGAAAGTTGGAAAATTTTTATCTTCGAATTGGATTAAACTTATTGGTAAGAGTGATTCGCCAATGTAAAGCCAGAATATCATGTTTTTGGAAAAATGAACATGGACATCTTTATGCTGGACAACGTTTTTAACTAAAAATGGGGAATGAACTTTTTTATTAACCACAAAACGATTGGGCTAAATGAGATATCAGTGCAAAGCTTAGGTTTCAAGGAATGTCATAAAAGGGTTGAATGTTTAAAAAAATAAATAACAAGGACATTTTTATGCTGGACAACGCATTTTGACAAAACAGAGGGACCCTTCTCCCCAACGACAAAACAGATTGGGCTAAATGAGGTATCATTGTAAAGCTTACAGTCTGGAGAATGTCATAAATCGGTTGAAATTTTAAAAAATAACATTGACATTATTATAGTGGAAAACATATTTTTACCTTCCTACCCAACCACAAAAAAGATTGGGGTAAATGAGATATTATGAAAAACCTTATAGTTCAGGGAGCATCATAAGGGGTTGAAATTAGTAAAAAATCAACATGGACATCTACATACTGGACAACATATTTTCACCAAAGGTGGTAAACACCCTTCTCTCCAACAACAAAATAGAGTGGGTTAACTGAGTTATCATTGCAAAGCTTACAGTCACGAAAATGGCATAGAAAAGTTGAATTTTGAAAAAAAGATTAGTAAATGAATATAAAAAGTGCGGAAAAAATTATTTGTCAGCTGTATGGCTCACACGGGCTACTTGTAAATATAAGAAATAAATAATATAACCCTGGTTTTACAAATAGTTTGTTTTTTAAAGCAGTGTACATCATAAAAAACATTCCGCGCAAAAGCGTAAACAGTTTTTTTATTTCTACGACATTTTAATTGCAAAACATTATTTTTGCTTGTTATTAAAGTTTATTTCTAAACGATTAACGTGTTGGATGTGCGCCACCAAACTGCCGCCAAACTGCCGCCAAACCGCCGCCATTTTAAAACTAAGGTTTTAACTCAGTTATATGTAATTAAATAATGTTAATCCCATATATACATCTTTAAACAATTTTTTATTGTACACAAAACTGTTAATCCTTTTTTATTCTACAAAAAATTGAAAACAAAACCGAGTTGTTTTTCTTAACGGAGATCTCTTTTTTAGAAAGTAGCTGAGCAGACTATAGCATATTGCGCCGTGGGGCATTTTGCTCCAGCAGCATAGCAATCAATATAAAAGTAGTTACGAATTGTTAGCGGGCGCCGCGCGAACTTTTCAGCGCGCAATATTTGGCTAACTTGCTTTTACTCGACTTTTTTTAAGGTTAAGCCTATGCGTTCCTAAGTCTAGGCGAAGCCTTAAAAACCATCTAAACTGTAACAAATAGCTTTGCGAAGAAAGTTTAGCTTGTTTTTTAGGCTTTGCTTAGGCTTAGTAACGCGTAAGCTTAACCTTAAAAAACAGTTGAGTAAAACCGAGTTTATATTTATAACACATTTTTGTAAATTTTAAAGTTAGAAAACTAAACTATGAATTAGTTAAAACCGTCTTATTATATTTTTTTTTTACTTTAACGCCTTAGTTCCTAAATGGCGGCAGTTTGGCGCAGATTTGGCGGCGCACATCCAACACGTAACGATTAATGGATATGTCAACTTAATTCTATGAAAAATTGAAACAAAAAACATTATTTTAAATCATTCCACCGGCAAAACACGAGATATAACCAGAAATTTAAATTTATGCGTCTTTTTTGGGCCGAATATATTACACGTAAAAACTTAATTTTAATTATTTATTGCTACTAATACCTCATCCTACTTTTTAAAGTAAAAAATGCAAGTAAAACTGTTTTTAAACACAAAACTGCGTTAATGTATATAAAACATATTTGTTTTGCTTTAACCAGCAAAAAATTCCTGATATATTTAAAAAAATAATTTTACAAAGATTATAAAAGTATATCAATCTGTCGGGTTTTTATGGTTTCGCAAAAGTCCTGAAAACCATTTGTTTACAAAATTTTGCCAAATTTTTTCTGCAGACAGGTAGAAATTTTAAACGCTGAGCAAAAAAATTGTTAAAAGTATATTTTTAAAAAACTTTTGACGTTTATAAGTTTGTAATAAATAAAAATAAGAAATTTTTAACGATTCAGTTTTGAAAGCCTGGCGAAACATATTTCTAACAAAATCTACGTTTTCAACCTGAAAATAACGTGAAAATTATTTATGATATCGTGTAAGAACTTGCTAAATTACTAAAATAAATATATATTCAAAATTTATACAGGCAATATTTTTAAAATAAAATTTTAACATTAATTTTTGCTATAGTTTCCCATTGTAAAACACAACATTTGTTGTCTTTCCGCCCTTGATTGGTAGTTTTAAAATAACTGATATATGAATTTAATTAAAAATATCGCAGCCAAACCAAATAAAAAATTTGTACATATATTTATCAGAAAACCAACATTACAGCCCAATTGATTGATTACGTAGAGTTTGCGTACGCATTTTGTTTATGTGGATTTATTACGTCCAATTTGCGTACGCATTTTGTTTTTATAACGTCCAGTTCGGGTACGCATATTTCTCTGTAGACTTTTTACGTATAGTTTGCATACGCATTTTTTCTTTTAAATTTATTATTTCCAGTTTGCGTACACATTTTTGTCTCTGTAAATGTATTACCCTCAGTTTGCTTACGCATTTTGTCTCTATGGATCTAATACGTCTAATTTGCGTTCGAATTTTGTCTCTGTAGATCTATTACGTCCAGTTTGCAAACGAATTTTCCCTCTGTGAATCTACTACTTCCAGTTTGCGTACGCAGGTTGCCTGAGCAGAACTATTATTTCCAGTTTGCGTACACATTTTTTCTGTGTAGATTTATTACGTGCAGTTTGTGTAGGCGTTTTGTCTGTGTGGATCTATTATATCTAATTTCCCTACGTACTTAGTTTCGACTCTACCGTAACGCATTTTTGTCTTTGTGGCTCTATTACTTCCAGTTTGCGTGCGCAGTTTGTTTCTATTCTATCGTACTTACCACGCAGGAAATTCAGTCGAATGTCATTCGTTGTGCGTCGTGATGGCAAATGCAGACGATATCAATTTGCGTACGTATTTTTCTATGTGTATCTATTACTTTCAGTTTGTTCCTACTCTGTCGTCTCGACGTAGGCAATTTGGTGTCATGATGGTAAAACAGACGATCTTTCTCCGCTTGGTTTAGGCATAGGCTTAGGCTTATACTTCAGCGTAGGCTTACGCTTCGTTGTTGTTGCATAGCCTAGAATTTATATCCCTTAAGCGGACTATGCAAAAGGCAGGCGCTAAGACAAGTCAGAACGAAGCGAAAACAATTTCATTCCCATGGTTGAAGACTCTTCGTTCAACATCAACAGGCTTAGGTTTCGTCATGGCAAAAGGCTAACGTTCCTCCACTGGTCAGACTTCGGACGAAACGACAACGTCCAGCCTTTTCTGCTTGAGCGGAGAAACGAATTCGTGATTTTTAATTTTTTCAGTCGACGCCGATTTCTCTTTCCGATCGCCCAGCAGTAACGGGGAATCGGCCAATTCCAACGCCGAGGAATCGTTGAGTGAATTATTGTTGACGGTTTGTCTGTTCGTTTGCGCGTCTATCGGTTTTCTCGAGCGGCAGCAGAGGTTGGCGGTGCAGAAGAAAATTAAATGGATCCACGTGATCACGGACGCGCCGGTCCAGAGACCCAAGGCACCGCCCAAGTTGCTGACGAAGGACTCCAAAGTAAAGGCCGGCATTTGCACGACGTCAGTGTATTGTATATCCGTGAAGTAAACTTCGCCTAAACATTTTTTCAGATTAAAAGTGCGTTTATAAACATTCCATACAATTTTTCACGCATAATAATTATTATTATTTTAGAATAGAAGAGTCGGAAAACTGTGCCCTCACCTTTGAAAACAAAAGGGCGCAATTGGAATTCGGCGCCGAAAACGGGGAACTTGAGCCGGAAGTGGGAAACTTGGACCCAAAAGCCCTGAACTCAATAAAACCTTTCCTTAAGCCTAATCCAAAGCCTAAACCTGAACCAAAGCCATTTTTTACATTCGGTTCCAAGTACTAATTTTAGCGGCTCCAAGTTCTCATTTGACGACTCTAAAGACTCTGTACGAAATGGAATAGAATATATTTTATTCAAAAAGTTACTACACGCTATAAATATATAACACTTAAAAAGAAACTTGAAATATAGGAAAAATTTAAAGTCTCTAAAAATGCAGAAATGTATTTTTTTTAATTTTGGCCTTTGTAAATTTTTACCCATAGGAATAAAGGCACACTTTTTTGCCTGAATAAAAGTTTTGCGTTTAATCTTGCTTTACAAAAACTTTTATCAAGCAAATAAATTTTGAAATCGCTGTTTTTTTAACAAAAAAATGGTAAATAAAGATTTTTTAAAAATATATCAATAAATAATAGTTAGGTTTTAGAGGTAATATACATCAAATATATTAAAAATGTTTTTTAAAATATGTAGAATTCATTACGAATTTTTTCACAAAATTTTGATAAAAACAGAAAAAACTTCTAAAAATCGAATAATTTTTCAGTTATTTTTTAAAGTATTTAAATTATATCGAGAAATACTGAAAATGAATACAATTCTGAAAGCTAATTTAATGAGCATTCGAGTGATGTAGTTTTTGTGTTATTGTAAAAACGTTATTGAAGGTAAAAATAGAGATACGCTAATTTTTGAAATTAAGAAATTTAAGAATTTTGCATTTATAAAAAAGTATACAAAAAATGATTATAAAAATAAATACGAGGACGTTAATGCAATACAAAATCCTTAGTGGTATTGGAAATATTTATAAAAATATTTTCATATAGGAAAGTTTAGTCTTGAAGGTAATATCAAAATAAGTATTGTTTGGTTTTTTTGGCTTATTTTTGCACTCTACAAAGCTTTGATATTACAAAATTTAATAGTCACATAGATGAAAAATAAAATCAATTTTTTAACCCTTTCAAATTCTTTCCACTCCAAATCCACAGAAGGAATTCCGCGCTAGTGCAGCTCAGCGTTAAACTCTGCGTTTCGCTTCCGGTCTGCGTAAAGTTTAACACCGAGCAGCGGTGGCCTAAAATCCCTTCAGCAAATTAGGACAAAAAAATTCAAAAAGGGAACGCGCCTAGTGCAGCTCAGCGTTAAACTCTGCGTTTCGCTTCCGGTCTGCGTAAAGTTTAACACCGAGTAGCGGTGGCCTAAAATCCCTTCAGCAAATTAGGACAAAAAAATATAAAAAGGGAACACGCCTAGTGCAGCTCAGCGTTAAACTCTGCGTTTCGCTTCCGGTCTGCGTAAAGTTTAACACTGAGCAGCGGTGGCCTAAAATCCCTTCAGCAAATTAGGACAAAAAAATCCAAAAAGGAAACGCGCTAGTGCAGCTCAGCGTTAAACTCGGTGTTTCGCTACCCGGTCTGCGTAAAGTTTAACACTGAGCAGCGGTGGCCTAAAATCCCTTCAGCAAATTAGGACAAAAAAATATAAAAAGGGAACGCGCTAGTGCAGCTCAGCGTTAAACTCTGCGTTTCGCTTCCGGTTTGCGTAAAGTTTAACACTGAGCAGCGGTGGCCTAAAATCCCTTCAGCAAATTAGGACAAAAAAATATAAAAAGGGAACGCGCCTAGTGTAGCTTAGCGTTAAACTCTGCGTTTCGCTTCCGGTCTGCGTAAAGTTTAACACCGAGCAGCGGTGGCCTAAAATCCCTTCAGCGAATTAGAACAAAAAAAATTCAAAAAGGGTTAACTTACATATTATTAAAGATTCGTTGGGTCTCGAATCGGTCGGTAGTCTCCAATATTCCACCATTTCTTTCTCCAGTTTCGGATTAAAGACCTTCCCAATAGTTTGCGACGGTTTGTAGTCCCAATAGGTGCAACTTTCCGTGCACTCTTTTTCGCGGCATTTCGTCAACAGCCTCGTGTACTGTTCGGCTAAGTTTTTATAGCAAGAGTACGCCTAAAATAATAATTATCTAGATATAACCGACTTAAATTCGGTCAGTCTTTAATTTCGATCACCGGCTGTTATTTTTGCCTCGCGCAAAATTTTGTAATGAATTTCGTGTGGCTAGATAGATCGACCATGTCAACTATCTAGCCGTACGTAGTTCATTTTATACCCAAATTAAGGTTGACCGAATTTAAACCAGTTATCCTAATCCAGCAAATTAAATTTGCAGTTTAAAAAAAGAAATTATTTAATTAAAAGTGTTATTGTAGTGGGATTTTATGTGTATAGTTTGCACAGTATAGTAAATGAAATGAAACTGTAAAAATTATATTTAAGATAAAGTCTATCAGTAAACTAAAAAAATGGGATAATTTATAAAAATAACACAATTTTCAGTTAAAATAAATTTTAAAATAATGTTGTTTAATTTAGCAAAATTCTAAAAATTTTACAAATGAAAACTATTTTTTAAAAAAAAGTGAAACTTATTTTACTTTTTCAGGAGTGCATAATTTGTCCATTGGTATGTAAGCGTATGTCGCTATCATTACGCAATCACACTTTTGTAACATAGCATCGATAAGACACTCCACCTATAAAACTATTTATAAAAAAATTTATACAATTAAACATTATCGATTTCACTGTGAATCAAACTATAAATTATTTACACTTTACAACAATTTTATAAAGTCTATACAAAAATGATGCGGACTGGCGACAAAACTGGAACTTTGAAATGTTATATATCCATAACGGAGATTAGAATATGTGCGGGACATATATGGGAGCATAAAGCTTAAACTCTTGGCAATTTTTTGCAAAGGTTAGGAAAAAATGTTTTTCGATAATGTCATCACTACAGCCAATGCTGTGAAAAAAACCTGGTCCCAAAAAACCAAAACTTTTTTACTAGTACGAGATAAGAAACGCCGCTTGGTATGCTGTTAAAACATACTTTTCTGAGTTTTTTCTAAAAGTTTGAGCGAAATCGGCTCACCTAAATTTTTTTTATAATGCGTTAAATGCGTGCGGTTTTCACGATTTTTCGCGAATTTTCGTCACGCAATTTCACTGTCTGAATCATTTATTTTGCTTTGCTTCCTGCTCGAAGTGTGTACGATATTGATCATATTGTTATATATTAAATGCCGGCCAATTTTTTTCCTTACTTTTGACCAAAAAATTTTTTTTGAAGTTGACCCCCGGGGGCTAGGGGCGCCAAACACGAATGCCGAAAATTTTTTCAAAATTTTTTTCAAAACCACAAAAAATGTAAAATTTATCACATATGACGAATTTTGATATATCGTTTGTGAAAAAAAAACTGATATTAAGCTTACAATAAGCTGTAAAAAATGACGAATTTGAAATTTGGAAGGATTCCAAGCCCGTACGTATAATGGCAGCAGCAAACCTATCAATTAAAACGTTTTACAAGAATAATAAACTTAAAAAGATTAGTTTTAAATTTTTTTAGTTTCTTTTGATTTAAAATATTAGAAAATGGTGTAAATAACCCCATGAATTCCAAAATACTTCCTTACGTCATGCAAATTTTTGTTATTACGTCATAATTGATAATTTTTATTAGCTCTTCCGCAATTAAAATGACAAATTCAGACCAGATCGCGGATTCAAACGTGTTTACACGAAAAATAGCATTACTTTAAAAATTATATTGGGATATGGGCAAAAGCTGAGAGACATAATTATTAGAAATTTGTTTTTGTGTTGACAAACTGGGAAACATGTTTGCAAGTAAGAAAACACTTAAAAAAGAGCATTTTTTAGCTGCGATATTTGGCAGTTTTGTAGTAGGATTTTAAATTTGAAAATATATTTTTCTAACAAAATAACCTGAAAGTTCGAAAAAAAAAGCTTTTAAGGCTTTTTTTATAAAAAAGTTTTTAAGTTAAAAGGTTTGCTGCTGCCAGCATAGGGCTTGGAATGCTTCCAAATTTTAAATTCGTCATTTTTGACAGCTTATTGTAAGCTTAATATTAAGTTTTTTTGTAAACAAACGATATATCAAAATTTGTCATATGTGATAAATTTTACATTTTTGATGGTTTTGAAAAAAAATTTTGGCATTCGTGTTTGGCCTCCCTAGCTCCCGGGGGGTCAACCCCCCCCAAAAAAAAATTTTTAGGTTAAAAGTAAGGAATAAAAATTGGCTGACATTTAATATATAACAATATGATCAATATCGTACACACTTCGAGCAGGAAGCAAAACAAAATAAATAATTCGGACAGTGTATTAGCGTGGCAAAAATTCGCAAAACGCGCGAAAACCGCGCGCATTCAACGCATTATAAAAAAAATTTGAG
Organism: Microlaimidae sp. YZB2_3; assembly: GCA_030248175.1. Lineage (NCBI taxonomy): Eukaryota > Metazoa > Nematoda > Chromadorea > Desmodorida > Microlaimidae > Microlaimidae sp. YZB2_3. The sequence continues at coordinate 11,851 of JASAMX010018330.1, read as the reverse complement.
CGAGCCGATTTCGCTTAAACTTTCAGAAAAAAACTCAGAAAAATATGTTTTAACAGCATACCTACCGGATTTTCTTATCTTGTATTAATAAAAAAGTTTTGTTTTTTTGGGATCAGGTTTTTTTCATCGCATTGGTTGTAGTGATAACGTCATCAAAAACCTTTTTTCATAACCTTTTCAAAAGATAGCCAAGAGTCTAAGCTATTCTCCCATATATGTCCCGCACATATTCTAACTTCCGTTATGGATATATAACATTTCAAAATTGGAGTTTTGTCACCAGTTCGCATCATTTTTGTTGGACTACAGTTTTTAAAATTTTCATTATTTTTGCTGTCAGTAAAACCAAAAATGAGCAAGTCGATACAATTTGAAATAAACAAAAGTTATAGCAAATTTTAAGTGACTATGCACATAATCAATGAATTGGTTATAATAAACTTTACATATTTGTTGCAGAGAAATATATCTCTCGCACTTAGCTTGTTAAAACCCTCCGGGTTTTTTGGAATGAATACTATTTGTAAAAATTCAATTTTCAATATCGGGGTAATAACAAAAATTAAAAACGTATTTTAATAATCCTATCAAATTGCTTGGAACACAAAATCTTTTTGAAGGGTTAGCTTGTTGATTCGCTTTTGCGAAAAGGTGGAAAAAAAAAGTGCGTCGTCTAAAAAAAAAAGTACATTGTATGGTTGGTTGATTTATGTGTATTTTGCGGGTGGAAGTTGCGTCTTTTTGTTTTTATAAAAAAAGTCATTAGCACAATTGTAATTGGTCCTCTCATATCTGCATCTAATCAGCGTCAGCCAAAATAATTCATAGCTTGTTTTTGTTTCAAAAATGAGAAAGAGAGAGTACGCGCGCACGTGTGGGGTGTGTGGGGAAAGAATGTCTATAAAAAAATTTAATGGAAAATCTGTTGTTAATTTTGTTTGGTTAATGTTTAATGTTACGTTTTTACAGTTAATTATTTGGTTTAGGTAACTGATAGTCACATTTTAGAATTTAAGCACTTTGTGAGTAAAAAAACTTATTTTTTATTACACAAATGTTTTTTTTCTAAGCAGAACAAAATTTTTGTTTTGATAGTTCGATTTTTTAAACCTAAATTATTATTTTATTTACATAATATGTACATTTTTACATACATATAATTATTAGCAGTATTTTTTTGTTTAAAGCAATATTATACTGAATTGCAAACCATTTATGTTACTTTTAAGAAATGTTTTACAAATAGAGCAGGACTGAAAGTACTTTTATACAGGAAGTATGTTTTGACTAGTAAAATAAAACGTGGTAAAGAAAGTAAAATCAAAACTGGGTACAATTAACAAAACTATTTCACAATAACCGAATCTCTTCATATTAAAATATTTTAAATTAAATATGTTGGTACCTAATTGGCGAAATTTAACCGTAAAAGTTAATACTACATAGTCTTGCTTGAATGTTATTTTAAAAAAGAACTTTTACTCGAATTTCATTTACACCCCACTATTCAACATTTTTTAGTTTTAACATATAAAAAAGGTTAAAGCGCACCTTTTTATTTTAAAATATAAAAGCATTTTTAAAGTTTTGATGTCACTTCTTGTAAATTAAAAAAACACTCGTTTTTAAGTTCTAAAAAGTAAAATATTATATTGCGAGTACATGAGAGTGAGACTACTAGTTTTCTAGCTGTTTAAAGTTGATTGTTTTAATGATTTTAATCAAATTATTTAATTTTAGCCAACAATTATAAAATTAACGTCATGTAAACTTTTTCAATGTAATTATTTTCGTGATTTTGCACTACTTTTTTATAATTTTTCGAGATTTATCAAAAATATAATATAACCCAAGAAAATTTTTGATTATTAAAAATTATGCAAGAAAAAATGTAACATTTCAAACGCACGCGACTTTCTTTGCATATACCGCTGGGGCGGGTCCACTAAACGCGTGCTGATTAGGTCCTATCTTAGCACGTTGTTTAAAACTCTAATAAAAGATAAAAAATTCACAGTTACGAGTATTTTATGACGTTTCTGAGTCATTGTGTCATAATAAGGACGTTATGAAAATTACTTGACATCCCGCATATGTGTAGTTGTCGAAATATTTCAGCTTTTTCTCCACGCAAGTAGATCGACCAAGTTGATCCTTCATTAGCCGGCTTGTTTTTGTGAGCTAAACTAAGTTTAATTAAATTAAATTAAATACATTCTGTATTCACACACACACACACACATGTAGATCATTATGCGGCTTGTTTTTTTTTAGCTAAATTAAGTTTAATTAAATCAATTTAAAGTAAACACATTATATTAATTTTCACATCTATATTTTCATTATTCGTTATAAATTTACCGTTGAATTATTCAATTTGTTTTTCTTTACCGTTCACCAATCTTTTTTACCGATTGGCCGAATCAAATGTATGAAGAAAAACGACGAAAATTCAAATGTACACAAAGGTCTCGAAGAGGATTTTGGATGGAAAAGGAGGCGATATAAAAACGTACCCCAAAAAATACTTAAAAATTTCTTACAAGATACAATTTTTGAACACAAAACATAAAATGGTAATTATAATACGCCGTAGAATAATACTAAATAATAATTAGAGGATTTATAAATAAAAAGTAGATCTCCATCCAAATTTACTCCCCCATTGCACCGCTCCAAAATATTTTTTTAATTTAAAATTAAACCTGTTTTTTTTAATTTTTAAAGGAAAAATGTAAGAGTTAAAGGAGCACTGTCACAAATCAAATTCCTATAACGCTCGAACCGGACTACTCCTTTAATACTGAACCGATTCACTGAAATTTAAAAATGTTGTAGCCTTGTAGTGGAGCACATCTAAATACCAAAGTTGAGTTAGGTATTTTGGTATTAAAGGAGCAGTCCGGTTCGGGCGTTATAGGAATTTGATTTGTGACAGTGCTCCTTTAAGTTGAGAGAAGACGTGTACGTTTTGTTAATGGATTTATGAATTATTAGCCAGTTATCTTCATGCTGTATTCAATTTTTACATGATAACTGCGCTTTCATATTTTTTTTGTTCAAAAATTATTTTCGTAAAAAATTTTAGGGTATTTTTAATGTGCAGTTTTAATCGCCTCCTTTTTACTAATATTATTTTACAAAAACATCTTTAAGATCTTTCTGTCATTTGAATTTCCGTCGTAATTCTTCATATTATCATAGTAAGGGCGTATTTTTTAAGCTTTTTTATATTTAATTACGACAATAAAAACCGCGTTTGAAAAAACAAGTTGTAGTCGTTAATTAAAATAAAGGTTTTATTTGTTATGGGAATAGCAAAGGCGGAGGCAAAAAATAAACATAAAAAACTGTTAGTTACTTCCGCATTTCATTTTCACTACGACAAAATAAGCCATTGTCATTATCGCGGGATTACGAATCATTTTATAGTTATATAAAATGGGTGCTATTTTAAATCCTAAAAGAATCACAATCGCCTATATTTTATACCAAATCTGACTCATTATACCGTAGTAACGACGATTTATATAAACGGTGGGCTAAAGACGAAAATTTGTGGCAGCTATAAGTTCAAAAACTAATGGGTAGTGACTGGACATTTTCGGCCTTTTTATACATTCATAATATAGCAAACGTAAATTGGATAAGACATAAAATATTATTGTAGTTAAGTCACAAAAAAGGATTAGCTTATTAGAATATAATCACATAATGGGTTTCATCCATCTATCTATACAAAAACCGCTGGATTTGCTAAACAGATCTTTGTAAATTATACATTTTTGTTTCACTGAGAAAAAAACACTTCAATGATTTGGGTCGTAGATCTAGTAGGCCATTCAAATATTTATTATTTATATTAATTGGGCCGTTTTTGGGCTTACAATCTAGCAAAAAAAAGTGCGTGTTTAAAATTAATCAATGATTTATTTGTAATTACAGTTGTATAAACCTCCACCAAAGTTATAGATTTAAACTCCCCAAAAAATTTTCAAACTATATAAAACGCGTTTGCAACCAATTTTTTTAGAATTGCAACGTTTTTCAAATAAATCCAAAATCAGAAGTCTTAATATTTTCCTGAGCCAAACCACAACCTAAAAACCAAACAAAAATTTATCAGCATACATTTATTTTTGAGGGTCTGTTCTTTAAAAACTGAAACTTTAGTTTTTTTCCTTAACCTATAAGCGAAACCTGAAAATCAAGTAAAACTTGATCATGATAATAGTCAGGAATGCATAAGAGTAGGGAATGTCCGACTGTGTGTTAAACTTTTGTTCAAATTGTAGGTAGATTATTCCACAGTGTTGATTTTTTATCAGGTAGAAATAAAAATTTGCGAACGCAAAACTCCTAGATGAAGTTTTTCAACATACTACACTGTCGAAAAATTCAAATTAGTAAAAATATTCGATTTTTTAACATATAAAATCATTTATACGTCCGATGCAACAAAAAACCTAGAATATTTGACAACATTACGTGGAAAAAACCTCTGCTGAGTATTTTACGTTCACGGATTTTTGCAGTTCGAAGTTTGCAAAATGAAAAATTGTAAACGCAAAATGCATACAACAAATTTTTTTACATAATACTGTGGAATAATTCAAATTATTCAAGATATTTGATGTTATAACATATAAAATAATTTGGCCAAATATTTGTATCACAATTTTCACAATACAAATATTTGGCCATTTAATAATCTCGCACTGTCCTTTCAGTCTCAAACTGCTAGTAACAGTCAACAAACCTTCAATAACAGTATACCAGAAGGTATAAAATTTTATTCCGCCAATGTTAATTCTTTAAGTGGTAAGCTAAACGAAATAAAAGCTTTAATTGGGTCGTACGATATTGGTGTGTTGGCTCTACAGGAAACTAAAATAAACCCAAATGCAAATTCAAATATTTTTAACTTACCGGGTTTTAAACTTTTCAGGAGAGATCGGACGCTAAATGGAGGTGGAGTTTGTTTGTTTATTCGAAAATGATTTGGAACCCTCGTCCTATACAAATAAACAATTTGTCCCCCTACCTAGAATTAATTTCTGTTGCGTTTCGTTTAGGTGGACGGTGGTTTATTGCCGCTTCTGCATATCGACCACCGGGGCAGAGCGTGGCTCAAAAGCAAGAAGCTCTTGATACCCTGGCAGATTTTTTTGCTGAATGCGGGGATTTAGCTCAAAATATTGTTTTGGGCGCTGATTTAAATCTAAACTATTTTCATGAGCCAACATATGAGCCCTTGGGTGTAATATTACAGGAATTCAACATGCAACAATTAGTTAATTTTGCGACTCATTTTGTTGGTAATTCACAAATGTTAATAGATTATATCATTGTAGGAAGCCGAGACTTAATTTTAGGTGATGTTTGGGCTGGTTCCCCTTTGGACGGTCATCACTGCAGTCTTTTTATAACTCTAAACGGCCGAATGCACACACCTATTTCTAGAAAATGTAAAGTTTTTTGTTGGAAATACGCCGATTGGGCGTGGATTAACGTAAGTCTTTTTAATATTAATCCTGAGCAACTTGTTGAAGATGCGACAAACATCCAGGATGCGGTACTTTTGTGGAATTCTGAAATTTTAAAAATTTTTAAACGGTATATTCCAATAAAAATAATAAAAATTAAAAATAACACCTTTTGGCTAAACCATCATATTATAAAGTTAATACGCCAGAAAAACTCAGCCTACAAAAATTATCGTCAATATAACATGTTGCAACACTTTCAAAAATTTAAATTACTACAAAAACAATGTCGCCGCTTAATTGCCAAGGCTAAATGTGAAAGTATTAAAAAAAGTTTTGATAAAGTGTCAAATGTAGCGGAGTTTTGGAAAACTGTAAAACATATCAGAGGTTCTCCCAAGGAGCCGCTTCCGTCAATCTGTAAGGATGACGGTTCCTATGTTGTAAGTAATGTGCAAAAAGCTGAAGAAATCTCAAAAGCTTTTTTTGGTTTTTGGAATCAAAATGACATAAATCCTCTTGCTTTTCCATTAGAGCCCACACCTGCTGAATATTTGTGCAATGAAGAGTTCGTTCTAATGCAACTGCAGAGGTTACGTCCAAATTCGGCACCTGGTCCGGACTTTCTACATCCAAAAATTTTAAAAAAATTGTGCGCCATACTTAGTTAATTCATTAACTAAGCTAATAAATCGTTCGTTAGTAGAGTGTACTTTTCCCTCTGTACGGAAAGAAACAGTTATTACCCCAGTACCAAAAAAATCAGTAAATATAACGTTTAATGATTTTAGGCCAATATCAATTACCAGTGTGGTTTCTAAAATATGTGAGGCGCACATAATTGAATTATTAAAAAACTATATACGTTGGATTCAACGAAAGTGGTGAATATTTGACAACGTCACGTGAAAAAAACATCATCACAGAGTTATACGTGTGCAGTTTTTTTGTTTGCAAATTTACGGTTATCATGTAGAATAATCTACAGTATACGTAGAAACATTGTCACGTAGATTATTCAACAAATTGTAGATTATTCCACAACGCGTTGTGGATTTTTTTACATGATAAAAAATTTACACCGTGGAATAATCTACCTATAATTTGAACAACTGTTTAACACACAGTCGGACATTCTCTACTCTTATTCATTCTTGTAATTGTTAATAATTATGCAAATTTTTAACTTACTTGCAGAGAAATATGAGCGTGGGAACCGACCGGTAGAACGACGGCGTTCTTCTCTAACATCGCGTCGGTGGGCGAGGTGAATAAGTGCACGGCGTGTTCGTCATAGGTGTTGAACACGGACTGAAAGAGGTGGTTGTTTGGGTACCAGAACACGAATCCGAACCCTCCCACCGGACCTAAATATGGCAGAATTGTCATTAAATACTCGTAACTGCGACTTTACGCGCGTACAATATTCCTAGTGATTTTGCCGGAGCTTTTTTTTTAGTTTCGTCATTTCACTTAAAGCTTAACCGAAGCGATTAGCCGAAACTTAATACATCAACTAAAATCGAAATATTTTTTTATCACCACGTAGGACTCCATTTTTTTTGATCTAAGTGCAGCAAGAATCAAATTTGATAATCTAATACATTAAAAAATTTTTATCCTGGATTTTAGGTGTTGAATATTAAATTTCATATGACGCAGTGTATCAATTGAAAATTTTGTGCTTATAAATAAACATGTTTAGGTTTAGGATTTTAGAGATGGGCTAAATCACTTTGGTATAAGAAAAAAGTTTAAAAATGTAAAAGTAAAGGGTTCAAAAAATAATCTTTTTTTAAGGTTTCGCAAACTGACTTTAATAAGATTCCGTTGTAATAATAACAAAAATATATAATACTATATTATATTAAGGAAAAATATGTCACTCAGTCTCAGAAGCGAAACAATTTGGTGCCATTTTTTGAGCACTGCCATTAATTGTTGTGCGCATAAAATGGCAAAACAACTGCTCTTATTGAGGCATGTGTCGTGTAAATGGGCACTGCTCAAAATGTAGCAGTGTTTTTGCGCATATCCTAGCATGCTAACTCGAACGCACTGCATTTTGAAGCACACTGCACTTTGTTAGCAATCTTATGCGCATATATGCGCATATACTGCACATAAAATGGCACAACCGCGGGAAACAAAAAAAATAAACCCACTAAGAAACCAGTACTTAGTTTGCACACTGTACACAAAATACAAACTTTTAGTACAGACATACAAAAATAAAATCCAATGCAATACATAAATAGATCTTTTTGTGTATTGCATTGGATTTTATTTTTGTATGTCTATACTAAAAGTTTGTATTTTGTGTAAAGTGTGCAAACTAAGTACTGGTTTCTTAGTGGGTTTATTTTTTTTGTTTCCCGCGGTTGTGCCATTTTATGTGCAGTATATGCGCATATATGCGCATAAGATTGCTAACAAAGTGCAGTGTGCTTCAAAATGCAGTGCGTTCGAGTTAGCATGCTAGGATATGCGCAAAAACACTGCTACATTTTAAGCAGTGCCCATTTACACGACACATGCCTCAATAAGAGCAGTTGTTTTGCCATTTTATGCGCACAACAATTAATGGCAGTGCTCAAAAAATGGCACCAAATTGTTTCGCTTCTGAGACTGAGTGACATATTTTTCCTTAATATAATATATAGTATTATATATTTTTGATAATAATTACAAAAAACTAAAGTAATTAAGCCACAATTTTTTTTTGTAAAGTTTATAAGCTCATAAGGTCAATAAAGCAATTCTACCTGGTAATTGCTGCCTTAGAATATCAGTTTCGAACTGGTAACAAGGCCCGGAATGAATGAAAAACCGCTTCATCTAAAAATAAAATGAGCAAAAAAAATATGTACAAAATGCAAATTGTTGTTCATTCAAATTATTTCGTTTTTAATTTAAAAGTTAGACAGCGCTGGTTCTAAAAATTTAAAAATTTGGTAGCGACACCAAAATTTTATAACAGAAAAAAATATGTAGCTACATACATTGCTTTTAACCCTTAACCGTGATTGCCTTTTCCTCGGTTACAACCGTAAAACTTTCGTATGACCTATTTCGTATTTACTTCATACATATTTTTTGCGCAAGTAGTGCCTAGTGAGCGAGCAAATTGAAATGGTTAAAGCTGTACGGTAGCAATATGCAGATTTTTTACACATATACAGTACAAAAATTGTGTATGACGGAAGTACGACTTATGTAGGTCACTTTTTTTCAAAAACTTTTTTCTGAAAAGAATTAGTTATTGTATCAGTGCACCAAGAAATTTATACGCAAATATATGGACCTACCTAGCATTACAAAAATTTGGATCTGCGGTCCCGCCACGAAATCAGAATTTGTTATAAAACCAATGATTTTTACCAAATTTTTTCGGAAATCGGGGATTAAACAACTATATAAACAATTTCGGGTATTTTTTTTTACTTTTAACCATTATCTAGAGCTATATTAAGCGTAACTAAGGTTTTTCATATGTAAATTTTTTTGGTTAATAAAAAAACATTTTGTAATGTTTAATTAAATACAAAAATTCCACTAAAATTTTTCAAGTAGATGTTTAATTTGTATATAGTATTTCCAGTTTTAAAAATAATACAAAAAATGTATTTAATTTAAGAGGAACTTTGTTTCGTGGTGGGACCGCCGACCCAGTTGTTGTTATTCTAGGTAGGTCCATTGTAATTAATAGCAGCGTTCTAAAGTCAACATCATTTTTCTAATCAATTTGTTAACAAACGAACATTTACCTTAATTAGCGCCGTTGAGTTGTGCGCTTGAGGTCCACAGCAATTAAAAATAAAACCGTTTTGAAACCAACATTGAAGAAATTGTGTTTCACAGTCAAAAGTAACATTCTAAATGTAAGTTGAAAACAATTACGCCAGAATTTTAAGGACCCTCAAAATGTCAGATATGGTATTCTTGATTACGTCATATATGTTTTGCTCTGTGGGAATGGTTGTGGGAGTAGCTGTTTTAGCCAATTAGCGCTCGGGAAAAATCGATCTTCAACGAAAGTAGACATCTCCAATTTTTTTCGAAGCGCTAAATGGCTTAAAATGATTCTATAATATAATAACTCTGTGAAGATATTTAACACTTTCATTTAAATGGGAGGGTTTTGATCATCGCAAATGCAATGGAATAATCTGAATGCATTCAGATCCGTTTATATGTATGTAGCAATATAAAATATGCATTTTTTGCGAAATCGAAAGCATACACCTTTATTGAACACTACTGATGTTCCCTGTATCTCCGGGCTTCGGAGCTCCGAAAAAATTTCCGGAATTTTGGAGCTCCGGAGTTCCCGAAACTGTGCACACAAAGTCCCAAAGCTTACCGACTAAACTACATGGGTCATGCTGCTCTACACAGCTAAAAAGTGTATTTATTGAGATAAAAACTAACTGTAAAAATTTTATAAAAGTTACAAAAAATTCGCTCAAAGAAAGCGGCATATTTCAAATTTTTTAGTCATAAATTAAACGATTATTATTTAACTTTGGAAAAAGCATCTTAGGGGAAGAATACGGACCACCATGCAGCATTTTAATTAAAAATGGTCTTTATTAATTATTCTAGCGCAGAATAATCGAAAAAAACGTCATTTTTAGAGGGGCATATATATTTTTTAACCACTGAATATATTTTGACGAAAAAATTTCGTGGGCTATTATGGGGAGGGTTTTTTAGACAAAATCATTAAAATCGAAGATAAAAATTTTGACTCTGTACCACACTTTTAAAAGTGCGGTGCGGGGTCAAAATTTAAAGTCTTTGATTTTGATAATTTTTTGTGAAAACCTTACCCCTGCCACAATAGCCCACAATTTTTGTCAATAAAATATCTCCAGTGGTTCAGGAGTTATGACCCCCAAAAATGGAGTTTTTTGACAATTCTGTACGTGAAAGATGCCCAATTAGTACAACGACTCACGTTACAAATTATTTATTCTAAGAAAGCGGCTATTTTTTACTTTAATTTGATACTTTGATCGCTAAAATTGAATCAGTATTTGTCGAGATATTGCGTTGCTCGTACAAAAAACTTTCGATTTTTTCGCTAAAAACATGAAATGAAGGAAAAAAAGGTTGGACAAAGTTCATAAAATTGCTGCAGTCGTTTGGTTTTTTAACGAAAAAATCGCGGGTTTTTTGTAGGGAAAACGCAATATTTCGACAAATACTGCATCAATCTTAACGATCAAGAATCAAATTAAAGTATAAAATAGCCGCTTTCTTCAAATGCATAATTTGTAACTTAAATCGATATACCCATTGAGCATCTTTTCATGTACAAAATTGTCGAAAAACGCCATTTTTGGGAGGTCATAACTCCTGAACTACTGAAAATATTTTGTTGAAAAAATTTTTGTGGAATATTGGGGGCAGGGGTAAGGTTTTCACAAAAAATTATCAAAATTGAAGACAAAAAGTTTGACTCCGCACCACACCGCACCTTTAAGCAAAATTAAAAAAATCTTATTTTGACCTGCCAGCCGCTATTTAGGTAAACTTTTGGCCATTTAACAGTTTATTAATACAAGCGAGATTATTGTTTGTTTTGGGCAAAAAATCAGCACTTTAGAAAATATTTTAAATTTATAATCAAAAGAAAAATGGAAATATCGGTAATTTTTAATAGTTATTTTTATCATTTTCTCAAAACCCTTATTAAAAAGCTGAGATTTTTTACGTAAATCGGAAAAAGCGCAAAAGGTATTATCTACTGTATTATGTAATTTGTACTTAAATTGACACTGAAATTATACGAGCACATTTTCTGATTTTTATAGTGCATCTTTTTTTAAACTTTTTAAATATGCAAAACAATATGAAACAATTTCTTTACCAAAGATAAGGTTCTTGCTGTAGTTTTTTAACTAACATTTCATTTAAAATATAAAGCTTACGCTTTAGATCAATTAAAAAATAGCATATCTTATTGTAAATGCTCCCGTTTTTCGTGGACATTTTTAATAAATGATGTTTATCAGTAAAAATTTTGGCAGTCAGGAAAAAACTCGCCGTAATATTTCACTAACACAATGGTTTACTTTATACTAAAGGTTTTGAGGTTACAAACTTACTTAAAAATGTAAAATTAAAATAAACCGCCTCTTGTTTACAAGATATAATCAATAAATTTATTTTGTGTTCACAGGTTTCACAGTTATTTCAATAATTTTTATATAGTTTTAATTAAATTAAAAAAAAGTCTCAAACTAAAGAAAAATTCTATTAGGGTGAAAATTGATGGGTGGTAAAGTAACCACTCGTTCTTTGAGAAAATATCACGTGCAGAGAAACACATAACGCAACTGAATAATAATTGGTTACAT
>JASAMX010018328.1:0-10487 GCA_030248175.1 Microlaimidae sp. YZB2_3 | reverse complement strand
AAACCCCATAGACATTGATATTTACTATATTCACCATGTGAATAGATTCCTCCGCCAAGAAAATAACCTGACTTTTTTAATGTGTTTCTATAGTATTTTCGAGCAATTTCTTCTGTTCTATTCATAATTTAATATAACCTAGTAAATTATGTGTTATGTAATCCCACCCGTACAAATGAATGGGCAAATCGTGTTAAACAGGTTCTTTTACGTGAATTTTAAGGTGGCCGAAATTAATGGAATCTTAAAATGCTCATTTAGTTAAACGCATTGCAAAGTGATTTTGAAGAAAATATTAAAACATAAAAATAAACAATTTTAATTGAACCTTAAATAGAAATTATTTTAAGGTTATATAGTGCTTCGTTCTAAATTTGATGTAGTTTAAACACAAAACAAAAATCGAGAAAATTACAAAAAATTCACTTTTTGTATGAAAATGTTGATAATGCAGAATAACTTAAATAAAAAAACTATTGCAAAAACACTTTATTCAACATTCATCCTGTCACTTTTGTGCTAGTTCTTTTGTGTTTTAAAAATTTAAAAATTTTCTAACACCCTAAATTGGTGGCCGAAATTAAAGCCTGGCCGAAATTAATTCAGTTCAGATACCCTATGTCTTGCATACTGAAGGTCCTTGGATCGAGTCCCCGCTGAGACACACTGCATTGTGATAATATTCTTTGTTAATATTGTTATGTAGTATTGGTTACGCAATTAGTGCTGAGTAACATCGGCCTTGCGTATCCTGCTTTATGCGAAATAAACAAACTTTTTTTAGTCATTCAATACTGACTGTAGAACCTACCCTGTAATCCCAGACGGCTTGGAATACTTCCATCAGTTTATTCTTGTAGCGCAGTTGCAACTCCTCTAGCGTTTTCCTCCCCGGCCTCCCGCGTACTTCCCCTGACTTCGTCAGCGGCGGCTGTTTGGGTCCGGCGATGGGCGTGGAGGAACGGGCGGGTCCGGGGGTGCTTGGGGCGCCCATGGACGGCGTGGGCGTGGTGGCGGACGACGGGGTCGGCGTGGCGCTCGGCGCCGGGGACGCGGCCACCACTTCCAAACTCATTCCGGCCGGTAACGACATCGGGTAATCCTATAACAATCATTACCTTTCTTATTTGAAAGTAAACAGTTCATCAGAAATAATGTTTCATGGTAAAAACTAAAATTAATTTGAGTTTTAGAATTTTATCAATGGACAGGATTTTTCTATACCGTGGTACTTTAATTTTTCTTTTCATTGACATTTTTATTCTTGATAGTTTCTCAAAATTTTGCCCCCACCCTTTTGGAAAAAAATCAAAGCGGGCTTCCCTTTAAATTTTTTTCCCCTGACCCCTTTCAGAATTTAAAATTTGACACTCCCCTTTCCTTTCGAGAAAATTTTAAGTATATACTTTTTAATACTTAATTTTCATCCAAAAACGTAAATTTTTACACAAATCCATGTTTTTAAACCTTTTTATATCAAAATATAGCTTTTTTTCAATAAAATGTAGTATTATCTTATAAAAAAAACAATTAATGGTTTAAAAGTATTTTGCTTCGGACATTGGACCCCACCTTAAGGTTTCAAAATTTTCCGACACGGGTCGACCCCCCGAGAAAGCCATGGGGGTCTGACCCCTCCTCCCCCTCCTAGATTTTAAAATGTTATTCACCCGGGGTAAAGATCCCTTCTAATTTTGGTGACCGTGTTCATCTATGAACCTAAACAATACTTAAAGGAAAGGTAAATCAGCAATGTGAAACATATCTGTACTAAAGGTAAACCCAACGTGGCTGCAACAGTTTTTTATTGGAATAAAAAAATGCCCTTCATTAAGTAACCACTCCACTTAAATCACGAGAATCTGACGTCACTTTATTAAACAAATACTCCGTATTAAATCAAATATAATTGGCTGATAAGGTGACGTCAGATTCTCGTGATTTGAATGGTTACTTAATGGGGGGCATTTTTTAATCCAACGAACAACTATTGCAGCCACGTTGGGTTTAACTTTAGTGATGCTCCTTCCTACATACTCTCCAGTATCATGCTCTGGACCTCCAGCCATTTAAAACGGAGGGAGTTTCGGAGGTCTGCCCCTTAAATTAGCCATTTTAAATCTTTTTAAGCTTAAAATACATTTAAAGCTACTTTATTAGCATTTTTAAGACTAATCCTAACGTTTCAAATAAGTTTTGAAAAAAATAAATTTATAAAAAAATTTGAAAAAATAATCTAGAGCATCACTCTTTAATTATTTATGAATATAGTAAAAAAATAGGGCACCAGCTCCGGAGCTCTTAAAAGCGGAGCTCCACTCCGGAGTTCGGAGCTCCGGGGCACATCACTAATCTGTACTATAAAAATATTATTAGGTACTGAAAAAAGCCAAGTAAAAAGAAATTTACCCACTAATTTTTATTTAAAAAATATTTATTTTATTTTACCAATTTACGCTATTAAAAAACACAAAGGAGACTGACCTTCATATCCAACGAAGGAACTAGTTCAGCTGCTTTACGATTGCATAATACTTGGAGCTTGCAAGCATTCTAAAACGATAAGGTTTATATAACAATTTTTATAGAAAAAATCCACAAACTTTGAGGTACAAACCGCAATCGACAACCTCTTTGAATTAGGCCGGTGTTTAAAGAACATTTAGTTATTTGACAAAAAAGTATGAGGTTTGTAACACAGTACTGCGAATTCGAATAAACAGACTAAATTAAAACAAGTATTTAAGAAATAAAACAAACAGTGTATAAAACTTACGGTATAAATTTCAGATCCTTCTACATTATAGGATTTAGCGTTGTTAAACATTATATTCAAATCAGCTAGCATTTCACTAATATTATTATATTCTTTTTTCTAAAAATGAACAATAATTTAACACAAACGAAACAATCAAAGTAAACAAAATGATTACTAAATGCTAATACTAGTAATATGCATAAATTTAAAACGTTTTTAATGGTTGCGTCTTGCGTGGTAACGAGTTTGTTTGTTGTAAAATTTTAAATGGCGGAATAGAAATTTTTTGTTTTCATTTAGAAGCCCCAACAATTCATAGGACAGGACTCCAATTTATATCAATTAATTCGACATCTAAAAAGTTATAATAAAAAATGTAACTGAGACAATTTCCAGTGAATTCATATTAGACTTTGTTGGAAATTTAACATTTCCAAAATTTTCCAACAAAAAAAACTTTACTACTTGAAAAAAATTATAATAGACACTTGACAAATGACACAAAATTTAAAGGAACTAAATTTTAATTTTTATCTCTAAAATTCGCTTGGCTTTACGTTTTTCATGACCATTGTTTTGTTTTTAGAAGTTTGTGAGTATAACCAAAATAATTTTACTTTTAACTTCTTGTTGATGATATAAAGAGACATTGGAGACTTAATTTCATCGTAATAATCCGGATACCAGCTAAAAATTCGATAAAATACAATAAAACTGTTCCATTTTGAAAAATTAAAAATAACAGTCAATAGAAAATTTTATTCTTTTAAGGTGCTTTAATACAGCTTTCGGACTTAGGAATTAGGGCCAAAAAGTATCGCCGCCACAAGCAGTTGAAAATGTCATGGGGCTATGAGCATAGGAAGGAAGAGGTGGGTCTAGGGGTGGGGGGAGGTAAAAAGGAAGGTAACTCCATCATCACCCACCCCTGCTTCCTTCTTCTTACTCCTTCCTTGGGGTATGCTAAAAATGAATTCTGCCTGATTACTCGCCTTGAATTTAATGTAAATAGGTATTTTTAAGCCCCAATTTTAATTTTAAATCAAAGTCTCCGGCGGCTGGGGGAGACACCCCCAAGACCCCCCGGCGGACGCTCCGCGTGCGCCTGATGCCGCTGCGTGACGAAAAATGCGGCGCTTCGCGTCGCAGTTGTCTACTTTTTTCAAATTTCTAGAGTCTGGCCCCCTCCTTTTGAAAATCCTGGCGCAGGCCCTGCTGCAGACACCCTAAATTTAAGGGTTCCTCGGACACACACCTCAAAAATTTGGCGGGTTCCAGTACTAAAAACGCTAAAAATAAGGTATTTGATGTATACCCCAAAAAATTTTTAGAACCCACCGCCATCCCCAAAATCCGGGAGGCTGTCTATCTATGAGTAGTATCTAAAATTTTCATGAAAAGTACTTCCCCCTGACCCTCCCCAAATCCCCGAGGTTGTCCAGGATACCCTCAGTTTTAACTATCGAGATTTTTTTGAAAGAGTTCCCCACCCCTTATCTAGACCAACTGGAATAATAATTGTATAACATATAAAAACTAAAAGGCGTCCCAAGTGAACATCCCGATATTAATGCAAGAGTAGATAAGCCGTATGTGACTTACTTTCGGCTGGGCAGTATGCAAAAGGCGTCGGAAATAGGCAGTTCGGAGTCTGGATTGTCGTTGTAATTACGGAGGGTCCAGTAGAGGACGTAGAGGGGATCGCTGGAAGTCTCCGTGGCTTCGTCCTCGTCTGAATCTTCACTGAACTCACCGGTTTCCTCTATTTCCGTCTCCTGGTTGAGCAGTTCTTCCAAAAGGGCCGCGTTCTTTGTCGCTCTGAAACAAAATAAGCAATTTATCAGAAGTTCCAAACATAATAAAAATACTAACATCATTTGTGCAGCATATATAGCTCTGGAAATAGATTTTGTTTTAGTTATTCTAAAATTATATAAATAAAATAAATATTTATTATTTATTATTATTACTAAATAATTATTTCTAAAACTACAGCAAATACCGTTCTTTTTCAATCGGAACCGCACCATTTTCCATTAATTCCATTTTTTTCTGAGCAATAAATTTTCGCATGGTTATTGCATCCTAAATTAAACAATATTTAAAGAAATAATCACAAAACAATAATTATAGTATAGTATTTATAGTATTTACAGATTATAGATTTCTAAAAAAGAATTTAAAATAAACACCAGTTTATTATTATTAATTACCCTGTGTATTGGCGATGCAGGTTCGTTGAAAATTTTGGCATTTTTGCACATGAGCGAAAGGTCTTTGTCCAGTTCATTTAGAGACTTGTAGGCTTTTGATCGAATATTGTGGGCAATAGTTTTTAAATCAATTGGCTCTTTTATAGCAGTGTAATATTCTGGAAATTCCTAAAAACATGGTAAAAATTGAAATACAAAATTTTACTGATCATGACGAAAATGGGCGCACTGTTGAGACTTGGAGGTAAGATATCACTTGAGAAAAAAAGTTAGGACGTCTCAAGTGTAAAAAAATTTCCTTTTTAAGATTTTTTTTTCACTGAATTTCAAAAAAATTATACTACGTATTACATCGGAAGGATCATGTTCTAATATAAAACCATACAGCGTTTCTTTGATTTAATTTAACAGGATTTACCTTTTTTCCCACCCCCTCCCACTCCGTTCTTTTTATGGTTAATAAAATAAGGTATTGTTTTACACAAAACATCATAATGCTGCAACAATTTTAATTTTCACCAAATCCCAGAAAAAGCATTGATTATACATTTAAACACTTTCATGGTTACAGCCAAACAAAATAAAATAATAGGGTTTATTAATTTGGTTGCGACGGCTTTCTAACGTGTTTTGTTATTTATTCAAATAAACTTTAATTAGCATAGCACACTTTCACTTTCATTCACTTTTGATTCTAAAGTTGCTTTGCAGAAAGTACGCTAATGTGCAAAAGGCGGAACAAAAAAAGCTAAGCTTTTTCTAAAACAAAAATAAACTTTGAAAATCAAAACCATTCGCCCAGATTGCTAAGTTGAGTGCTAAGACGTTCTTTCAAACTTTTAACTGCTCACCCTCAGCCTCACCACCAATGGCGTGCCCAGGAGAGAAAGCGGGAGAGGGGCGCTCGCCTCTCCCCCCCACACCCGAAATCCGGCGAAGCCGGATTTTTTCGTAAGGGGGGACCCTTAAGTTTTTTAAGTTTTGGGAGAAAAAATTTTTTTCTTTAATATTAATACAGAAACTTTCCTTATGCCTTCCAAAAGCATATTAACAGTTAAAAAAACCAATTTTCCCCGCTTCGCGGGAAGCGTAAATTCACAATTTGGCTTGGCTTTTCGATTTCAATAGTCGTGCCGTGCAGTAGTTAAGGCATATGTGTAAAATCAAACTACTATAAACATTATTAACCTTTTATTAACGTTTTAAACACTTGTTTTAATTGTAAAGGAATAAAAAACCTTAAATTTTGTAATAAACATCATCTGGAATTAAAATTTCTAGTATATTTTAGCGCCTTAAATTAAAAATTTTCTCCCCCGGGGGCATTCTGCCCCCCAGACCCCCCTGACAAGGGGCTCTGCCCAATAACCCTGGTGGGGAGTTCTCGCCCCCCAGACCCCCTATTTCTGGGGGGCTGCCGCCCCCCAGACCCCTCATTACTGGGGACCTGCCGTCCCCAGAACCCCCTTTAGGGTTAGTATTTACCCGCCCTCCCAGACCGCCCCCCAAATGAATTCCTGGGCACGCCACTGCTTACCACAGTTATTAATCGCTGGTACCGCTCACAAAATATAGCTACTTCACTGAACAAGAACGGGAAACAAAATTTGTAAAAAGACGTAAAACTCAAAAGTGAGAGTTATAATCCAAACTACTTACGGCTTTAACTGGGAGTAGTCTAAAAGGAGGGGCGAGAAGCCGTCCTGTTTCGTCGGTCAGTTCCATAACAGATACGAGCATCTCCTCAAGGATGGACGGGTCCACAGGGTCGTTGCCTGACACAGTGAAGCGCCCCGGACTAGGATCCTTACTCCGTATAGAGCGACTAGGGCTGTTTGACCTGAATTTATTCATACTTTATTACAATTTTTATACTTTATCTTTAAATCAAAAAATTTAGCGTTTTGCCACTTATTTTTTTTGTAATTTTCTCTCTCTTGGAAAATTTCCTAGGGATTTTCTCTCCCTTATAAAAAGTTATGAATAATAACAAACAATCATATTATATGCGAAACAGGACTATTTTAAAAAAGAATATTTTAATAATATTATTCCAACAGAAAAACATCACTATAACTAAACGCAAAAATTATAGTTATAATATAATTTTAATGTTAAATAAATATCTATCTTTTAAAATTTTATTTTGAAATTTTCTGCAGTGAAATTTTAAGAGCTCGAGATTATCCAGACAGCAACAAAAAACATATTGCTAACGGTAGGCAACTTTTACTTGTACAAATTAAATTAAAAGTAACTAAAACTAAATGGAACCTAAGACTTCTGGTAGAAGGGGCGGGGCTTGGATCCCGTGATCGATAACTAGTTTCGGATTGGGCATCTCCGTTCTCCATTTTGGTTTTTAGTTCTTGATAGGTGTTCATTAAATCCACAGCAGCTTTGTACTCTGAATCACTACTCTAAAACACTTTGTCAAAATATTCTAAACTATAAATTTTATTGTTTTACATTTTTTTAAATTTATAGTTTATTTTTTAACTTTGAGTCATGGTTTGTTTGTTTTTAAAGTTATGATTACAGTATTACAGATTTGTCTAATTAAGTATTTATTAATCAACCAAGATATTTTGTATATTTTTTAATCCGAGTAGAGGTAAATTTGATTATGCTTTCTAATGAAACAGGTGGCTTTAGCTACTCATAAATCTAACGAGTGAGGTGTGAGGGCCTCTATATATTTTTTTACGTATTTATTTTAATTGAAAAAAGTTAAACTAAGTTTTTGCTTCTACAAACAAACAAAATCTACTTTTATTTAAAACAAAATCGACCTCTTTTCCTTTAAAATTATTTTACATTGTTAATTTTAATTAACTTTTTAAAGACAACAAAATAATGCACAGAATAAAACCTACCTTATGATAGGTCTTGGCATTTTCTACCATAAGAGTGATATCAGCAGTGAGATGATCGATATTTTCATATTCCTCTGTTTTTACTTTTTGCTGGATTCTCATTAAATCAATGGGAGATGATATTAATTTGTAGTATTCTGGGGCTGTCCTGAAAAATAATATTTTTTATAATTTTTTACACAATGTCTATAAAAAATATATCTTACTAAATTACTAAATAAATCTTAATTTATACTTAGAAAAAATGCGCAATCAGGCAGAGATTCAAAATAAATGTTAAAACTGCACTTATTTTTTCGATATATCTTTAACAAACTCATTAAACTAATTTAAACCCCCTTCATTTTGCATTAAAAATTTGGGATTTTTTGGGTTGAACTTAAAAATTTTCGCACGCTTAGCTCCGCTCAGCGCTCGGTCCATAATACACTGGTTTTAACTTTAAGCGATGTTTTTGTTAAATATTAGTAACCATTTTTAGGATTTTTTTTTGCTCAGCTGCAAAACTTTTGTGCTTTACATCTTTGAGCCAAATTTTTGGGATTTTGGAATTCAACATTAAATATTGCAACTGCAAACAAACAGTTCGCGCGAAGCGCCAAAACATTAGCGCTTTTATGTTTTGTAATGGTATTAGTAGAACCCCTAACAAACCATCCCCGAAAACTTTGTATGAAGTGTAATGCAAACACCCTCCCTTGATCCTGACTACGCCCCTGACTGTCTGTGTATGAAATTTTTCGTAATTTTTGAAGCATTTAAACACCAAAAAAGCATTTGAAAAGATTTTATTTTTTATATTAAATTAAAATTATTATAAACTAACAAACCTTCTGGATGGCGCACGCAGAAACGGGTCGCAGAGAGATTTACCATCTGCAGTTTTGTAATGACGCAGCGCTTCAAAAACTTCTTGACATAGTCTCAGCTAAAAATATTGGTGTTTTATTTATACTAGTTTATAAACGCTACGTAACGAGTTTTTTTAATATAACAGAAATTGTAGGAACCAAAGGAAAATCTGTAATTTTGACTATATTAATTTATGGTTGGTGGGTGACGAGTTATCGTTACATATTACTTTTTTTGTCATTGGTATTTTTGTATTAAAAAAAGTTTATAATACACTATAAAATTTATAATTTAGAATATTTTGACAAAGTGTTTTAGAGTAGTGATTCAGAGTACAAAGCTGCTGTGGATTTAATGAACACCTATCAAGAACTAAAAACCAAAATGTTAATTAATACAAAAATGACGCTTTTTGGTTAATTCTGCATTTGAATAATAATTTATAACGATTTTTTTATAAAACTTATATAATTAAAAACAAAAATTTTATTTACACACACCATTACTTTTTGGTTCTCGTCGTTTGGATATTTTCCAATATTCTAAATACTGTACTCTATAATTTAATTATGTATGTAATGTAACAAAAGTAATTTTTGCTTTGTATTACAAGCGGTTTACAACTGAACTCTGCTCAGTTAAAACTGTTCAAAATAATTTTAAATGTTGTTTACTTGATCAAGACCTGGGACGGCTGATGAATTATTGCCTTTTCGTTTTTTAGACGCTGAAGCTGTGTGCGAGTCACCGTTGCTGCCGGTAGCATCCTCTTTTCTGCCTCGTTTACTCATAATTTCTCAACTAGATTGATACACTGTTAAATCCAATTTTTACGTAGGTCTTAGAATTTTTTTAGTTTTATACGAACAAGCGGAAATAACATAGCAATAAATTGGAAAATTTCTGCATATTATAAAAGGTTATCTAAAATAAAAATTCAATATAAAAACAATGTGATTTTATATTTAGATAATACTACTTTATTTGGCAAAAGATGTGGACAGGATTACTCGAGCTGCGTGTTGCAATAATATTGTACTATATTTTTAGGAAAAGCTAAAATTTACCTTAACTTAAACAACTTTTAATCAAGGACGCAGTAAAATAAATACTAAAAGACTTAATAAATACAAAACTCTCAATTTTAGTTTGAAAAAATTTAAGAATATACAAATCAATTATTGATTTGACCAAATCAAAAATAAAATACATATGTATAAATATCTTTTTTTTATTTTAAATTGAATATTTAAACATTATTTTGGGTTTGTTTTTGATATTTACATTTTTGATAAAAATATATGAACCAATTGACACCCAAACAGATGAACAAGAGGGTTCGGGTAGGGTGGTCCCCCCTAGCCTCGAAATTTCGCCCCCCCCCACCTTCTAGAAAAAAATCCAGGGCCCCCCTCCCCCCAAATTTTTGAATTTTTTACCCCTTTCCCCCTCTAGATTCTGAAATCTGACCTCCCCCTCCCCTCTTGGAAAAATTTTAGGCATTTTTTTTTTATACTAATTTTTCTCCAAAAACGTAAATTTTTAACACAAATTCATGTTTTACACCCTTTTTATATCAGAATATCGCTTTTTAATCACTAAAATATAGTATTACCTTGTAAAAAACTATTATTAAACCTTTAATTGTTTAAAACTATTTTGCTTTGGACATTGGACCCAACCTGACCCACCCTCTAGGTTTCAAAATCTTTCACCTCCGGTCGACCCCCCTAGAAAGCTAGAGGGGTTTGACCCATACATGGGTAGGGGGGGTTCTACGTCAATTGA
>JASAMX010018327.1:0-25333 GCA_030248175.1 Microlaimidae sp. YZB2_3 | reverse complement strand
CTGGTACAAATTAAAACATAAACCGTGATGTTTTAGAAACAGGGGAAGTACATTACTGCAGTTTGCGCTACGAGTTAGTTATGTGCCTGCACGAGGGCGGGGCGAGAGGCGTCTGCGATCTGGACCCCTGTCACTCATTCGCTTGGTGCTTAGATCCATGCATCCGCGAAAAACACCTGGACCCCAAACACGCTCAGGAGATCAAAACATTTCTGGACGGAATCAAGCGCAGTTCTGATCAAGTAATAAATAATTATTCTTAAATATTTATAAAAAATTAATAAAGCTAAGAATTTAGGAAGTATTAATATCTCAGTAAATTGTACATTTTTGTTTAGTTATCACTTTAAATGAATTAAAGAGAATCAGACCTGTGCACTGCCCCCCCGGGGTTTAATTGGGGGGGGTATACCTCAAATCAGGCCCTGTGCCAGGGGGCTATGCCCACCCCCTTTCTGGGTTGGTCGGGGTAAAAATTTAAGAAGGTGGAGGTGGGTCCAGGGGTGGGGAAGGTAGCAGGTAGTAAAAGGTAAAGTAACTATATCATGACCCCTGCTTCTCCCTACCTCCTTTCTTGTATGCTAAAATGGATTCTGCCTGATTACCTTCTTGAATTTAATGTAAATACGTATTTTTAAGCCATAATTTTGCTTATTTTTAATTTTAAATTAAAACATTTCGCCAGGGGGACACCCCCCATACCGCCTGCCAGTCGCTTTGCGCCCGCCTGGTGCCGTCGCGCGGCGCAAAATGCGGCGCTTTGCGTCGCATTTATATATTGTTTTCATATTTCTGGAGTCTAGCCCCCTCCTTTCGGAAATCGTGGCAAAGGCCCTGTTTTAAATATATATTTTTAGCGTTTTTAGTACTGGGACCCCTAATAAAAGTTAAGTAGTATGTAGTTTAATAAAGACTGATTTTCCACATAATTGCAATTATAATATTAATATTTTTAGGTTTGGGGCGATGTTTGCATGGTAGCTGCAGATCCTCATGTAATGGACTTCTTTTCCTCCTTGGCGCTAAAAGTGATTCATTTATCGGTCAGCAGCGATATTTTACCGAGAGAACAACAATCCCTCCCGTTAATTATTAGAATTTTATCATTAGGTTGGTTTTTCTGTGAAAGAACTTCATGCCAATGTGCTATTTATTGTGAATCTAAAAATTTTCGAATTTTTTTATCCCTGACCCCCTTCCTCTAAAATTTAAGATGTGACCCCTCCTCCCCCTCAAAAGATTTGAAGTAGTTTTTATACTAAATTATCTTCCAAAAACGTGAATTTTTAACTCAAATTCTTGTTTTGACACCCTTTTTATAGCTGAACATAGCTTTTTATTCAATAAAATGTTGTATTATCCTACAAAAAGACAATAATTAAAGTTATTATGGTTAAACTATTTTTCTCTAGAAACTAGACCCCCCGTATTTCAAAATTTTGCACTCCGGATCGATACCTCTCCCTAAAAAGCTGAAGTGGTCCGAACTCCTCTGGGACTTTTTAATTCAAAATGTCATTATACATACCCAAGGTAACGAACGACCCTTCTAGCTTCCGAGACCGTTCTCACGTATAAAAAACACTTTTGGGCAACGGTTTAAAAGTTTTATGTTCGGACACCCGACCCTATGAGCTGCACTTAACTGATTCAAAATATTTTATCGAATAAGTCTAATGTTAACACAATGTGGAAATAATTACCCTTCTTTTTCAATATTTTGCCTTCTTATCAAGTCATCATTGATAAATATTATAATTATAATAAAATAAACAGCAGTGACTTATTAATTTTAGGATCCCGTGCATGGGAAATTCAATCAGAGAAAAACTGGAAAGAAGAAAAACCCGATCTTTTGTTGTACACAAAATTTATCCCCGCCCTATCTTCTCTGATTGTTCAGGTAGCTGTGTTTTAAGATTGCATTATTATACTTAATTATAATTAATTTTGTTTGGAAAGCTAAAGCCTGTTTGCCTAAACTTCCGTTTTTAAGCAAAGTACCTATTATCATTAATATCAATGTGGAAATAATCAATAATTAATTTCATTTAATTAAGCATTTTTAATAATTACAGGTGCTGTACCGAGTCAAAATTTTTGTCTTCGATTTTGATTATTTTTTGGGAAAAACTTATCCCTGCCCCAAATAGCCCACAAAGATTTTTTCATCAAAATATCCCGTTCAGAAGATAATGACCCTCCAAAAATGGCGTTTTTCGACAATTCTGTACTTGAACGATTGCTCAATGGGTATTAAAATTTAAATTACAAAATATTCACTCAAAGAAAGCGGCTAATTTTTACTTTAATTTGATACCTTGGTCGTTAAGATTGGTGCAGTATTTATTTAGATCTTGCGTTTCTGGTGCAACAAACACCTGAATTCTTTGTTAAAAACACTAAACGACAGCAGTGATTTCATGAAGTTTACACACCATTTTTGCCTACACTTCGTATTTTTAGCGAAAAAATTGCGGATTTTTTGCAGGGGAAACGCAATGTCTCGACAAATACTGCACCAATCTTAACAATCTAGGTATCAAATTAAAGTAAAAAATATATATCCGCTTTCTTTAAGAGCATAATTTTGTAATTTAAATTTTAATACCTATTGAGCAATTTTTCAAATACAGAATTGTCGAAAAAAGCCATTTTTGGAGGGTCATATCTTTTGAACCACTAGGGATATTTCGATAAAAAAATTTCTGTAGACTATTGGGGGCAGAGGTAAAGTTTTCACAAAAAATAATCAGAATCGAAGACAAAAAGTTTGACTCGATACCGAACCTTCAAGCAATCGGTCTTTTCTTATTTCTAAAATAATCCTAAGTCCTTCTAATCTTGGTCTAATTTATTCAGGATTGGTCTCGAAACGAATTAGCTCGCCAAACAGAAATGGATCCCAGTGTTTTAGAGTCCGTTCCAGACGAATACGCAGAAGTCACTGCGGAGAATTTTTCAAAAACTGTACCAAAGTTAGTGTTTCATGTCATTGATTTAATTATAAGATTTTTTTTATAGAATATAAAATTATTTTTAATCGTTGGTGAAAAGTGAAAAGTGACTTTTTTGTGCTTTTTAGAGGGGATGCTCTCTCTCGTCCAAATTGATATACACAACAAAATGATTACTATATACGATGCAAAGATTAATAATTCGAGAACACAAGATTTCATTTCTTCTATCTGTGTGTGTAGTTAGCTAACAACAGTACAAGCGTTCGTATTGTATGCATAGATACATAAGCGTACTGTTCTAATTCGGGGTGCTGTACCCATTCGCAAAAATTTTTAACAATTAAAAAACGCTTTACATTCAAATAGCAAAATTTAAGGAAGATTTAGGTATGAATTTCTGTACAAACAAATTAAAGGAATAGTAGCATACTTTATAAATAAAATTTTTATCTTAGGTATTTTTTTATTTTTAAAGAAAAAGTTTGCATGAAATAGATAAAATACATCCAAACAAACCCACTAAAAACTGGCTTGACTTTTTGCCCTTTTTAATATCAAATTTACCCTTGCGCTGCGCTTTATAATCTGACCTTATTTACTTTTCACTGATAGTAGAATGATCCTTTTTCTTGTGTATAGTGTAGAAATTTTTCGTTCCAGGATTTGATCCTTCTTGATCTTTTATTAGCTTGATGCCTTTTGTTCCTAATTTTTTGTACCTAAGCCTAATGTTTTTTCTGATTTAGATTAATACTGGACTATTTGAAAACGGATCGAGTGGCTGTCTTTTTGTGGTTATATTACTGCCTGGACCTAGGGAAGCGGAAGGATGCAGCGGGACTTTCTCTGGCCATTCCGGCCCTGGTCAAGTCCAGAGACGGGCTGCACTACACGGAACAGTACCTCCATCTATTCATTTCTAAACTAGTAGGTCGGGTTTGTGTATTTTCGCCCTTGGTGCTTTTTGTGGTTTTTTATGAAGATGACGGGATTTTAGACAGGCTTATGTTTATACATACACGTGAAATGTTTCTTAGCGTATGTTTTATGCATATACGTAAAATGTCTCTAGCATGTGTGCTGAATGTATACATATCAGACCTGTGCACGGTCTGGAAATGCCCCCCCCCGTTTTATTGAAGGATTTGCCTCACCCCCCGTTTTATTGCCCCCTCCCCCCCCAGCAAAAAATGTAAAAGTACCCAAAAATTATGACGCCAGTTTTGGTCTATGATGACGCCATCATCGCGAATTTTTTGCAGTTTTTAGCCTATTTCAATGTATTTTAAGTCATTTTAGACCTATTTTTACCTTATTTTCGCTTTTTTTTGTCCCTTTTCCCTTCTTTTTTTCTCTTTTTTCTCATTTTTTTCTCTTTTTTCTTTCCCCCCTGCTTGCCCCCTCCCCCCCGTTTTATAATTGCCTCCCCCTTTCAAAAAAGTTGCCCCCGTGCCCCCCAATTTTGGAACTGCCCCCCCCTTTTAACCCCGGTGGGGCAGTGCACAGGTCTGTACATGTGAAATGTCTCTATTTTTTTAAACGTAAATATACCAATACATCACCTTTATTATAACTTACATTATTTAAATTCTTGTTGTAAAAATATTTTGGCAGTTTCACTACTTTTGTTTCTTATTTTAAAATTCCTTTACCTCCCTTTTTAATACAACGAAAATTCAAATTATTTTAGAGTGTAATAGGCTTTTGTATATACAATTGAATTTTAAAAGTTTGTTTTAAATTAGATTCAAATCGACTGGCGACGCATTATGACAGTGCCCGATGATGGCGTAATGTCTCCCGGCTGGGAACTAGCTGTTAACGTCCTGGAGAAGTATTTGGGCACAAAAACTGCGCTTAGCAAGGAACGCGTGCGCTGGCACACACTTCGGCTTCTTTATCATAGTGGCGGAAGAATGCCTGCACAATTAGTAAGTAATGTTAAATAGTTATAATTTCGGATTAAAAAATATTTGGGTTGAATTTCATTATTGGAAATAGATTTAATCACTTAAAACTAAACATAAGGTTAACAAACAGTGATTATTAAAAGTTTGTTAAAAGTTGAGTACGGTGGCTGCGTTTATATCATATTAAGGAACCCATTCGACAAAAATAGTTCGTTGTTTTATAAATACTTTTTAACTAAATTATTTATCAAAAACTTTAGATTGTCTCGTTTATTTCCGAAATTGAGAAATGTATTGCAAATTGCATTATCGTATTTAATTTAAAGTTTTGTGATTATTCAGGTGGAGAACATTATGCGGTTGCTCAATCCTGCAGAATCCAAATTTCCCAGTGGTGACGGAAAGGAGGACAATGAATCGTTTGAATTCGCATACGCAACCACCTACACTAAAGCAAGTTTTTTTTTCTACTTACGTGCTGGTTGTAAAACCAATTCTCAATATTGTATTTTGCGCTGTATTAAAATGTAGTACACAATAAAGAGGGACTGAGTATGACTCGAATCATAAAATAATAAAAAAATACTAAACAAATAAAAGAAATTTTTTTCTTTTTGTTTTAGTTTATTTTTTTGTACGCTTTTGTAGTTAATAATCTAAAAAAAGTAATTACAAGTTTTAATTGTGGCTAAATAAAACCAAACCAATAATTTTTTCTTGCAGAAAATGGTAGTCGGGACGGGAAGGATTTTTAATAAAAATATAAAACCATAATATTATTTTATTAAAAATTGGTGAAATCATATGTGGCGTGCAAAGGATAATTAAACCTCGCGGGGTAGTGCCGACTATTATTAAAAATGAGGATAAATTTTATAATTCGTGTTCATCATCTTTTTTTTCTTATCTTAAACTCGATATTCTTCCTTCATTACTTAGCGATCAGAACATTGGAGAAAAAAAAAAACAACAACAGAGAATTGTAAAAATTTTAGACAGAAAGTATTACTGACTAATAATGAGTATTTGGTTTGTATGTTGACTATATTGATTAAACATCTGACCAGAGCTTTTGCGTGCTGAATAAAATATTTATTATTATGATGATTTTTTATTCGATTAACCAATTAAACAAAAACATCAAACTGTAGATTGCTGTCAGAGGTGAGAAAAGGAGGGGGGCAGGGTGGGGTCCACCCCCCTAGCCTCGAAATTTTGAGATCCCTCCCCTGGACGAAAATCCAGGGGGGCCTTCTCCCCAAATTTCCGAATTTTTTACCCCTGACCCCTTCTAGAATTTAAAATCTAACCACCCCCTCCCCTTAGGAAAATTTTAGGTACTTTTTTATACTAAATTTTCCTCCAAAAACGTGAATTTTTAACACATTTCATGTTTTAAAACCCTTTTTACACCAGAATATCGCTTTTTATTCAATAAAATGTAGTATTATCTTATCCTAATCCTATTAAAAGAACAATTATTAAAGTTATTATGGTTTAAAACTCTTTTGCTTTGGACACCGGACTCCACCTGACCCCCCTCTAGATTTCATAATTTCGCACCCTGGGTCGACCCCCCTAAAAAGCTAGGGGGCTCCATACCCCCTGGACCCCCTCTTAGAATTCGAAATTCGATTTACCCCGGGTAACCACTCTCCCCCCTCTAGTTGCCCGGACCGTTCTCACCTATGATTGCTGTGAGGATAGAGTGCGGTCAAATTTTCGGATTCCCCCAAGAAAAAATCTATGGCCATTCCCGAAATTTTTTATTTTGACACTCTACCCTCTGCCTCTCTGAAATTCCTAATTTTGCCTTATAAATCTAGGTCAAAATTATCTGTTACAAAAGTTTTTGTAGTAAAAACACTACTGCTGTACTTTTTTATGCATAAATAGCCTATTTTGCTGTATAAAATTCTATTAGTGCTAAAAACTTATATCACTAATTTAAAGTAACTTTTCTTGAAAGCCGAACCCTCCCTCTTGACCATGCATAGGAAAGTTGGCCAGGAGTGTGGGGGGGTTAGCCCTGGATTTAGAGGGAAGGGGTTAAAATCCCAGATCGCGAAAAATTTTTAAAATATGTACTAAAAACTGTTATAAATTCGTCCTCTGGTAATGGCGGGAACATACATTTTACTTTTGTTTTTTTATTCAGTTTCTATACAATTTTGTCTGCTCTTCTAAATTAATCTGACGGTGAAATTGTATATAGCAAAACTATCTTTTGCCTTGATGTCTTTAAATTTTGAGCATGAGTATGGTTGAAATTATAAAAAAATATATTGCTGATATTACTAGTTTCATTTGATATAAAGCTGACCTTCCCGTGTAGCGGAAAAAATTTTTATATTGATTAATTTATGGTTTTTGAATGGATTTAAGTACTTTTTATACTAAATTTTCTTTCAAAAACGTGAATTTGTAACACAAATTCATGTTTTTACACCCTTTTTATACCAGAATATTGCTTTTTATCCAATAATTTATTCAAAAATTTTTACATTGATTAGTTTATGGTTTTTTAAATGGATTAAGATTTGTATTATATTTTTAAAAACGGAATATTTAAAAACTAAAAAAGTAAACTATAAAAAATGCCACGCTTCGCAAGAAAGGGGGGCAGGTGAAGGGAGACGGACTACCCCACAGCCAAAAGTATAAAAACTGTTGTTAGAGGTTTTAAAATAGCCATTATCAAACTTATATTATCTTACAATATATGAGTTTTAACATGTGTATACTATTGCAATTCAATATCTAAGGCAAAGGCAAAGCCTTAGCTATGTATTTATAATGGTACAATCCATCGAAATTAAAAAACTAAAATAAGTCAGCAATGTACACTTCCGCATAGCGGGAAAAATTTCACGTTTTTGGGTATTTTTATGCTTTTGGAACGCATCAGGAATGTTTCTAAAATAATATTTAAAATTTTTTTTTCTCCCAAAATTCCACCCCCTCCCTGGCTATGCCACTGACGAGTATAGAAGAACTCCAGCAAGGCGGTTTAATTGGCTCATTAAATAAAAAAAACATTAATATAATGATCTACATATTTTCTTCAGTGAGTAAGAGCACAAGCGAGATGCTAATTCCCCAGTATAGTCCACCTTCGACTATTCCACTTCTTTTTTTTGCTCTATTGCAAAAGCGTTTTTCGAACTAACTTTTATTATAGGAAATAGTTGAAAAGATTTTTTCTTTAAATTAAAAACACTAAAAAGTAAAAAAATAAATAAAAACTTTCTCAATTTAGGTCCAGCAGAAAATTGCGGCGGTTCGGATGGAAGAAGCTGCCCAGTCTGAGTCCCAGGACATCAAAGACCCCGAGTCTGTCAAGAATAGGCGAGAATCTTCCTTTGATTTTGACATGCCATTACCCACGCCCAAGTAGAATTAGCCATCAGTTCAGATTATTTTCCGATTGTCTTCGGCTGGGATTACCTAATTGATGTAATACTTAAAACTGCTAAAAGAAGGACAGTTTATTGTCAAGGTTCAGCCTGACAGGAGGATTTTTGAAGAATGGTTTAGCTACTGATTTTAGCGGTAAAAAGTCTGTATGGAAACAGAATATTAAGGTAGCGATTGTCAAATGACTACCTCAATAAGCATAAGTGGACAGCTTTTTGGATTTTAGAGGCAGGTTTATACTCGACCCCCATACATAAATGAGCATGGGGGGTGGCTAGGCTAGGACACCCTACCCCTCCTCTGAAATTCTAAATCGACCCTCTCCCTTTGGAGCCAAATTTTGGGTATGAATTAAGGTCAAAATTTACTATCACAAACAGTTTTGTAGTAAAAAACAGTATTTTTGTACTCTTTTTATACATAAAAAGCCTATTTTTAGTATATAAAGTTCTATATTAGTGCTAAACAAACAAACTTAAATAAATGATTTATTGTGACTTTGTTTGCAAACCGGACCCCCTCTAATCCCCTTTTGGATTTCAAACTGGTCTACCCCGGGTCGACTCCCCTAAAAAGCTAAGCGAGGGGGGTAAGGACCCCCCTACTAGCTTTCAAAGGGCCATTACCCGGGGTGGGGTAGCCACGAAGCCACCCCCTAGCTTGCCGGTCCGTGCTCATGCCCCCCTCACAGTGGCGTGCCCAGGATTTCATTTCGGTTTAGGCGGTCTGGGGGGAGCAATACTAACCCGGAAGGGGTTCCGGGGGCGGCAGCCCCCACATATGGGGGGTCTGGCTGGGGGCAGAATGCTCCCGGGGAAAAATTTTTAATCTAAGGCGCTAAAATACACTAGAAATTTTAACTCCAGATGATACTTATTACAAAATCTAAGGTTTTTTATACCTACACATTTAAAACATGTGTTTAAAACGTTAATTAAAGGATAATAGTGTTTATAGTGGTTTTATTAAACTGTATACCTTAACTACTAAACAGGATAATCGATTTGTAATCTAAAAACTAAGATAAATTGTCAATTTAAACTACCCGCGTAGCGTCCCCCTTTACAAAAAAATCCGGCTTCGCCGGGTTTCGGGGAGGAGAAGGAGGCCGCCCCCCCCCCGCCCCCCTCTGGGCACGCCACTGCCCCTTCACGAATTTGAGGAGGGGTCTAACAATATTTTTCTGGGGGTTATTTTAAAATCATAGGTGGGCAGCCTCTCGGATTTTAAAGGGGGTATACCCGACCCCCGAAATTTGGGGGGCTGTCTCAAAAATTGTTTTAAGGTATACCTCAAATACCTCAGTTTTAGCGTTTTTAGTACTGGGGCCTTCAAATTTTAGGGACGGAGTTCTGCAGTATTTTAGTTTTTTTGGAAGGGTATAACCCCGCTAACTCCCCCACCCTTCGCACCTATGCTCAAAATACTCTTACCACTTTTTTGGCGATTTTTGTTATAAAAAATCCTAAAACCCTTAGTTTAACATCATGATAATTTTTTTGATGCTGTGTTCTAAGGATTGCCAAAATGTTAGCATGAATTCTGTTGGTTTTTTCGCCATGTTATCATTTTTTTTGCTTTTTGGTGTACAATTATTTTTATACGGGTTTTGTTGCAAACGTAAAATATTTGTGCTGTGAATTGTTTTAGATCTGTTAAAAATTATAGAATTATAATAAAATATGTTTTATAATAGTCGGTTTTTACATTACGCAATTTACAAACGTAAATGGACTATATAAAATCACATCTGGTTTAATCTTTTATTTATTTAGTAGTTGCAGGAAAAGATTTTTTATTTAGGAATGCCAACTACACAACCATGGTTGTAGTTCATCTCATCTGTAGTTGCATGAAATAAAAAATCTTATTTACAGCTATCTTTAAAAATTGCAAATTAAAGGCAAAAACAAGTAAAAAAAGCTATTTTAGGTAAAAATGTGTTTTTATTACATTTTTTTGGCTAAAACACTCAGTTTTTAGACGTTGCCACAAATATGTAAATTTTTTAAACTGAATGAGCCGAACTAACTTTTAGTCGTTTGAATGCGTAGACAATTAAACGTTACATAAGTTGGTTCGTTTTTTTATAAATAACATTTTGCTTGCTTAAATATAATGCACGTTGTAAATAGTTAAAAAAACTAATTGAACGAAATTTTTAAAGGTCATTTTACACACAATTTATACAACGACTTTTTAATAAAAACAATAATAATGTTTGAAGCTTACTCCAAAGCTCTGGAGCTTTGAAACCCTGTCTTTGCAAAAAACTAAAGAATTAATATTAAACAGTCATGCGTGGAAAAAAACGCCAAGAAGTTAATTACTGTTTTTCTAAAACATGTTCTCGTATGAAAAAACGAAGCAAATCTCACCGGTTTTTTGCTCTAAATAGTTAAAAAAACAAAATGAACGAAATTTTTAAAGGTCATTTTACACACAATTTATACAATGACTTTTTAATAAAAGAAATAATAATGTTTGAAGCTTACTCCAAAGCTCTGGAGCTTTGAAACCCTGCCTTTGCAAAAACTAAAGAATTAATATTAAACAATCATGCGTGGAAAAAGAACACCAAGAATTTATTTAATTACTGTTTTTCTAAAACATATTCTCGTATGAAAATAGAAAGCGAATCGCACCGTTTTTTGCTGTCAGTTTTTTTATTTAGACTCTTTTCATCGACTATTGAATAAAATAATCGATTTCTTTATAAAATCTTTGGAAAAAAAATAACTTCTGCAAAAATGGATTTAAGTAGTCAAAATGTAAAAAATATCTTCTTGCCTTTTTTTAGTCCAATTAAGCTTAAGGGAATTCACTTAAACACATGTTGATCATCAAAACAAGACAAAAAATGTTCTTTTAAAACATACAATTGTTAGTTTTTTCATGTATGATATTTTCTGCAATTATAATTAAGTATATTCGTGAGTAAAATAATCTAACAACGGATCTTTGAGAGTCTTCAAGCCACCATTGCACAGTAAACTAACTTTATTTTCCTAAGCTTAAGCAAAACCCAAAAAATAAGCTAAACTTTATTATAATATTTTAATAATAGTGTGCTTTTAAAAAATACCGAATTATTTACTTTTAGAAAAGGCAAACAATTGTTTTTTTGGAAAATACTTTACTAAAATGTTTTTGCAAGGTATTTTAATGTTTTTACTAAAATATTTTAATAGCAGAACTATTTGCAATTATTTTTGCAGTTATTTTTTCGAAGGCATTATTAAGAATTCATTTTTTTCTACACACACAAAAAATAACCACAAAAATGTTTTGACAGCACAATCAAAACATAAAGCAACCTTAATATTTATTATCTTTTGAATTATCTATGTTTATTATTATTATCAACAAAAATGTTTTAATGTTATGAAATTATTATTTTTGTTTTATTTCTTCTCAATATTTTTTTTATAATCCTACCTTTTATAAGTCACTCAAACAAACTAAATGATTTTTAAGTAAAACAAACTATTTTTATGCAATAAGTTTATCCCGCTTTATGTGGGAAAGTTATGTTTTTTGCTCGTTAGTACCCTCGTGTCCAGTACCCTTGTGTCCTCCCCTTGCATAATGAATCGCTTTTGCTGCGAGGTTGTGGTGAACGCAATTTTTTAAAGCCCAGTACCTTTTTGTCCAGTAACCTGTGTCCAGTACCCTTGTGTTTAGTACCCGTGTCCAGTACCCTCGTGTCCAGTACTCTCCTGTCCCATTCCCAAATCAAGTATATGGTTCTGCAGATTTTTTATGAATAAAATCAAAGATAAATTGTTTGGTGTAATAGAATGTCTTAAGAATCTGTTTAAAAAAGAGAAAAGCAAATAAAGACAAACCAGTTTTGTAGATGGTTTATTTTTTCAGAGAGTTTGGATTCATAAAAATTAGAGCTTTAATTATGATTTGTTTGTTTGCTTTGATTTAGATTTTTTATAGTAATTTTAGGAGTTTTGATTCTTTTGTTGGTTAAATTTTGTTTTTGCTTGCTATTTATCAAACTTTATTGATATTGAATATTATTTGTATCTTATTTAGTAAGTTTTTTTAATTTTAGTTGCTTAAATGTTGTTTGAAAATGAGTTTTGTAACTTAGAAATTATGGATATTTTTGATTTTCATATTTTTAATTATAATATCCATACAACATACAAAAAATGGGTTATTAAAGTTTTAGTAATTTTACATTGCTTTGGGTCCGGTTGGACTTTTTGTTCAGTCCGGTCCGGTCCGAAAATTTCCAGTTCAGTCGGGCCCTAATTTAGACCTTAAAACTCTGGCTTAGATTAGAGAAAGTTGGAAATCTATAAAAATTAGGTATTAGCTAACTTTAGAATTGAAAATAAGCAATATAAACATCCGTGGATGTGAGATGAAAAATCCGCGGAGGCGGATATTGGGCACGTCCCTAGTTATAAACCAATCAAAATAAACCTTTTATTATGATTTGCAATTACCATGTTTTACTCACTGAATAATTGCAACAGCTACATCTGGCTTGCATAAAAGTTGTGTAGTTAGCACACAGAATTGAAAAAAAAATTCTTAATGGTCCCTATTTATTACAAAATTCAGATTGTCTGCTACTTCTCACGTTTAGTTCTTACTCAGACTAATAAAACAGAGTTTTCTGTTTAATTAGTGATGTTCTTTGAAACTCCCGAGCAAAGCTGCTTTTTTCGGAGTTTGGGAGTAACCCCAGGAGCTCCGCCGTATTTTGGTATTAATTTTATGAATAATTAAAGACTAATGTCATAGATAATTTTGTAAAAATAATTTTTGTAATCTAATTTTTTCCCCGGAGCATGATAATAAGGATAGCATTATTACTACTAAATTAAACATAGGAACGGAGTAAATTTGCTATTTTATTCTTCTATTTTAGAGCAATTTTTGAAACTAGTGCTATTATACCATTTTTAGAAAGTTTAATTTTAAAAAAAGTTGAGTTTAATGACAGCCAATGTTAAGAACTTTTTATGCTAAGAAGTCTAATTAAAAAAATGAATACAAGAAATTTTTGAACAATTTAATGCTACCATTAGGGGTGGGGTTTTAATCTTATGTGATAGTAACCTTAGGAGTGGGGGTTTCACCCCTATTAAAATTATGTTTAGCTCCAAAAATACTGCCCTCAGTCATCCGCATAGTAAGGGTGTCATAATCTCGGGTCCTATTAGTGGTGTGTTTGGAACAGGCACCACTTTAAATAATTAATCTGTTCAAAGTTATAATAACACCACGATGGTACGTGGTGGTGTTGTTAACAAATCCAATCATAACACACTTATAAACCATAATTCTCATTTTCTTACCTTTAACGCCAATAATCAACATTTTGAGTTTATAAAAAATACTAAATTTAACACAAATAAATAAATAAATGTAACAATACAGAATGCTTAACTTGTTTTTACATCAATAGCGAACATTTTTTTACCGCATATTACACTAAACGTAAATTTCTTCCAAATATTGACAGTGTACATAATTGCGAAGTCAAAAACATAATTTCTGCAATATCGTGCAAACGATGCGGGCCAAGGAAGACGGCAACGTTTCAACGAGCACATAAGAGATGTTAAACGTAATGTTAAAGACAGTTTCCTTGTAAAACACTTTAAAGGAGCACTGTCACAAATCAAATTCCTATAAAGTCCGAACCGGACTGCTCCTTTAATACTGAACCGATTCAGCTGAAATTTAAAAATGTTGTAGCCTTGTAGTGGAGCACTCTAAATACCAAAGTTGAGTTAGGTAGGTTTGGTATTAAAGGAGCAGTCCGGTTCGGGCGTTATAGGAATTTGATTTGTGACAGTGCTCCTTTAATAATAACGAACACTCTGTTAATGACATGAATGTATGTGTTTTAGAACACTGTAAGATTTAGGTTCAGGAAATAAGCAAAATTTATTGCAACGTAAAGATTTTTGGATAAAAGCGTTAAACACAGCGTTTCCTTTAGGTCTTAACGATAAAATTAGTGGCTACGGCGTTATTTCTTCTGATAAAGATCCAAGTAATTACAAAACAAACATTATTTTTGTACAAAAATGCCTACTGTTGCAGTAAATAAAAATAGAAATAAAAGGAAACAAACCAATAAAAAAGTTAATTACTCTGCCGTGAACGTAATTTTTAAAATTCTAAGTAAAACAAATGTTACGCCGTTTGATATTTACAAAGCGTTAAACACTATTTCACTTAAAAACTTTTTTGTATTATTAAATTGGTTAGGCGTAAAAGCAATGGCTGCTTATAGATTTAGGCATAAAAGCGTAAATAAAATTAATTCG
Source organism: Microlaimidae sp. YZB2_3 (assembly GCA_030248175.1). Classification (NCBI taxonomy): domain Eukaryota; kingdom Metazoa; phylum Nematoda; class Chromadorea; order Desmodorida; family Microlaimidae; species Microlaimidae sp. YZB2_3. The sequence continues at coordinate 10,741 of JASAMX010018327.1, read as the reverse complement.
TGTAGTCCATGTCAAAATGTGAAAGGTAAAACCAATTTTGTTAATAAAGGACTTGACCTTATTAAATTATGATAATTTTTTTAAAGATAAAACACTTCGTTAAATGTTACCCATTACTTTTAAAAAGAAATAATTTTAATATCGTGTACACCTACCAGCCGTGCATAGATAGGCACATATTTCTGTAACTATAAAGATTTCTTAAAAAAACTAAATTTTACCAAATTAGAAAGTTTATTAAACTCAGATTGTGAATGCTCTGTTTCCAATTTTTGTGATCCAGTGTTTAAGCATATTATAACGGGTAACCTAAACTTCATTGATAATTCCATATTACGAAAATTATTCAGTTATGGTGCTAAATATAGATTACCTAAATTAGTTAACTGGTATGAGGTTGAATTAGCTGCTTATGAATGTTTTAATAATTTTATTAATTACTGTAATAAAAAATCACAAATAAAGTTAAATTTATTTAATGAATTTAAACAGCGAGCACAAAATATAGTAAAAAATCGAATAAAATTCTGTGTTAATAACAATTTTACTATTTCATACCCTAATGGTTTTTATGACGAAAATCTTATTAAAAACTAATCGCCAAACTACAAGAAAAGTTCGTCATTATTGTTATTGATAAAGCCAGTAATAACTTTGGTTTTATTTGTAAAAAATACTATGCGTTAGTTCTTTGCGATAAATTAGGTGTAATTTTGACAAAACGGCACAATTAAATATTCAAGGGAACAAGGTTTATAAACACGTTTCAAATTTAAGTTTAAATGATATAATTAAAATGCATGTACAATTTAGCAACCAAATTGGTTTTGATGTTAGTAATAATCAACTTTGTTTACCTTATCTTTTTAGCATACCTAAATTTCAAAAAAAAAAAACCAATTAAATTTCGTCATATTTCAGGTGCTAGTAGATGTAGTACTAAAACTGTTTCAATTTTGCTAAGTAAAATTCTAAAATTTTTTCGTAATCATTTTACTATTGTAATACGTTAAATAACAAAATAGGCTCCACATACTGGTCAATTAATAATTCGTTAGAAGTTATGGACAAATCTAACAATATTGGTAAATATACAATATGTTTAGTGGTGATTTTAGTACATCTCATGATAGTTTTAGCCAATCTTTCAGAATTAATTAATCTTTTATTTAGTAATTCAGGTAAAAAGTATATCATAATCAGTTAGTACTATTGTTATTATTCGGATATACCTATACACGAGAAAACTAGTTTTTTACTAAAGACCTAATTTTACAGATGATAAAATTAGTATAGTTACAAATTCGTATGTACTTTTCGCTAAAGAAATATTCTGGCAAAGCTCTGGTATTCCGATTGGGTCAAACTGTTCGCCGCAGATAGCAGATCTCACTTTATCATTTTTAAAATTTAAATATTTAAAATCAAATATTAGAAATCGAATCAAGTCCAAATACACTTTTAGATATATAAACGATTTACTTAGTTTTAATTGTAGTAATTTTTATGCAATGTGTAAAGATATATATCCTTTCGAATTGTTACTTACTGACACAAGTATTTCGAACAAAATAGTTAATTATTTGGATTTAAATATTAAAATAACGAAGGTAAACTAAATATTAATGTATTCAATAAAACGGACGATTTTAATTTCAGAGTTATACGTTACGTTCATAAATCCAGTAATGTAAGTGTAAACATAGGGTTAAATGTATTTTTTACGCAAATTGTTCAAATTTCTCGGATTTGTTTGAATAAAAATTATTTTATTGATGAAATTTGTTAACTATATTCTGATTTTTTACAATTAGGCTTTAACAAAAATGAACTTCATGAACAGTTAAAACGATTTTTTAAACCTCTTATGGCCAAGTTTGAAATGCATAATAATCAAACTTTCAAAAAAAATTTGCATCAACATCTTTTTAAATAATTTCTTAAAAAGCATACGTACATATAATTCTAATTTATTTACTCAATAAAATATTTCGTGTACTTAAATTTATAAAAAAGTTTCCGTCTCTACTTAGCTTACGGTTACGCTAAGTAGTTGCATATATTCTCTACAAAGTTAAGCTTTGTAATTGCCACACATTTTTTAAATTATTGTTTTTTATAAAATATTTCTATTTTTACACCTCCAAAATACGTGGGTTTAATTCTATTTTACACCCCTAAATTACCTGTGTTATTTTGTTAAAGTTAAAAGTTGCAAACCGGTCAGAAGCTTGCGCATAGCAATGTAAGTTGCTTTTAGCGTAATTACGTAATTCTTAAAACGCAATAAAGTGGATTCAAGGACATCTATTTATTTTACAACACGTGTGTAATCGATTAGTCCAACTTTAATTTTTAAACAGGTTCAAAAAAAGAAGAATGCGTTTTGATTTTAAGCAAACGTATTGAACGGATTTAATCAAACTGAATTTTAAACTTCAACAAAAATGTAGGAAAAGATTTGGGGAGGGAGTTCCTCCTCACCAAATCTTTTCTAATGAGGGAACTCGTATCTGCCATGAAAGTTGTTGAAACCGCAATGAATAATTCGCCTTGCTGTGCATTCCTAGGAGAAAAGTGCTACGTAAAAAATCAGAATTTGTGTTTGATTGGTTTGATATGCTTTTTAAAAGATTAGATAAAGATTTTTTTTAATATTTTAGGAGATTGATCTATTATTGTATTTTCTATATCCTATTATTCTGCTTTAAGGGAGTTAGAGTTTGGAGCTCGAAGGTGCGGTGGGAGTTGTGAGTTTGTGAGTCTGCTATTTTTTTTTTTGTTTTTTTTTTCTGTTTTTTAGTTTTTTTTGTTTTGTTTTTTTAGATTTATATTTTTATTATTTAATTTTCGTTGTGGCTAAGCTAGCAGGTTTAAAAGCTTATTTGATCTAAGGTTTATAACTATTTAGGATCTATTTTCTAAAAATATTATTGAGAGAAATTACGCGATAAAAGCTATGGTTGAAATATATCTGGCGGAATGAAATTAGTTTGGATATGCGGTTATGAGTTAAAAAAAATAAATCGAGAATTTTTTTTCTTTCCTTTATAAGTATAAAAATTAATTAGCTTTAAGTTTGCATTTGGGTTTCATTGAGTAATTGATAATATTATTAAAAAGGGGTTTTCCTTTATTTTCGCTTTTTCGTTAAATTTTGAATGATTTTGTTGTTAATAATGATTTAATAGTGCAATTATGAGGTAGCTAGATCTACTAGCTATTATATGTTTTCAGTTAATTGATTGATTATAATGTACGTGGAACGGATTCGTGGACTATTCATGAAATTTAATGAGTCGGATTTCAGGGCGGACTTAATTTTTATGGATGGCGATAAGTTTATCGTGGATGCGCTTGCTGAAAAGTGAAATAATATTAGCTGCTTGACGGCTGTTAAAGTTATTAATTGTTGTTTCTTCTTTCTGGCTTGTCTTCTATATAAATGTTTCTGTTTTATATTTTGTGAAATATAATATAATGAATATATTTTATTGTTAGATATGAATAAATGATATTGTACGTATTTCTGATAATGGAATTGACTTCAGTTGATTTGATTTTTATAGCTATATTGCGTAAGCTAAAAATTTTAATAATAATACCTGAGCTAATTAAGTCAGTGTTATTCATGTCGAGTATTGTAAGATGTGAGTATTATATGCTACAGGTAGAACCAGTTTACATATTACTTGAGCTAACACCTAGATATATTTGGCGAAGAACATCTGATACGATCAATGCTGAGATATGATGTATCACGGTGATAATCATCTTTCGGTTGTTATGAGCTACCATAAGGCAAACGTGTTCTTTAAAGAAGTAAGTTGCTAATTATGGAAAGTATAAAAATAGGGACAGATGGTATTGAATACGGATAATTTAAAAGAACTCAATCGAAAAATTTAATGCTATAATAATTGATGTTGAATACATCGGTATGTCGGCTATACACTACCTTCTTCTGTAATTCATTTTCTTTTTTACATAGACCAAAAACTACAATGACTGTCTATTAATATAAACTACAATGAACTGTCTTATTAATATACATAAGACATGACTAATACGCGTAGTCAGTGGTTAGAGGTTAGAGTCAGTGGGCTTGTCTCTCACTACGCGATCCGTTGTACGAGATCGCCGTAAGTAAACCCGCGAAAGAAAATGTAATATATACGCAGAGCGTCGGCGCCCTAGGTAAATACAGAGCATGCGCAAGAATGTGCCTCCGTGGCGGACGTGCGGCTGGCGGAGTGCGGCTTAGCGACGTCGGCTGGCCGGACGTCCGGCTCTAGCAAGCCGGCGGACGTGCGGCTTTGGCCGGACGGCGGATAGAGCCGCCAGTACCTTATAGATATCCACGGCTGTAAAAAATCAGCATCTTTTCCACAAGTGTCGCTGCGCGATATAACTTGTAGTAAGTTCAAAAGAAGTCGCGTACACTACAAAAGTTGCATAATGTAGTATGTGATCTAGCCTGCAGCATTTGGGTCAAAAGTTTGTCATAAAGTCGATTAAGTTCCGTTTAAGAAGTTAATTTTTCAGGTTTTATTATCAAATTTTGTTATTTATTATCACCATCATTGTCTAAATTCTTATGTCTGCAGTGTTCCACTCCCGTTAAAGAAATAAATAATTTATATTAAAACATTTATTTAACTTTTAATAATATATTCATAACGTAGTCGACAAGGGAATCCCTATTGTTTCTATCTACCGTTACAATCACACTTCCTTCCGCAGTTCTTAAATTTTCCACAAATGGGAGCGTTGGCCCGCCCTTCGAAATTGGTATTGTGGCCAATAAGGTTGGTCGCTTTGATTGTTTTAACCAATCGGCGAAGGCCGAGTTGAAGTTTCTGCTAAATGACTCCATTTTTCCAATTTCGTCGATGACAAGAATGTCCAAGTTTGCATTTGGTTTGCTAAACATTAAACTATAATCAAAATAACTAACATTAAGTATGTTTTAAATTTTGGAAGGCAAAAGAGTATCTTAAATGCTTAGCTATAATCGTAATCACTAAAATTATGAAAGACGTGTATCTTGCTGGTAAACTCTACATGAAATACATTTGAAAATAAGATTAGCTACCAACAACATTACCTGAAAATAGGTAAAGCGACCGACTCAAATTCACGGACCATAACCGAGTATTTTCCGACCCTGGGTAGTTTAGCGGTACTCCCACCTGGTGACGCTACGGTCGCTAACGGTGCCACACGACTCTCATCAGGCAGAGAAACAATTTCAAATCTGAAAGTGCTACCTAACCATATAAATATATTTTTTTTAATTATACTTTTACGTTATTTAACAGGAGAGGTCCCCAACTTTTAAAAAGCACACTTTATACAGCAGTGAATTTTAGCGTTGTTGTCAGTAATTTTGATTTTTTTCCAGAAGGAGGAGTTGGCTGTGGGTTGGTATCCAATCAAATTTTTGACGAGGGGAGTATACCAAAAAACACACAATATCGCTGGAACTGGAAGCGACTGAAAATTCTAAATGGAATGGGTTATTCACCACACCACTGAAACCCTGTTTTTGGAATTTTTTTTACTGGAGGGGGGACCCTCTGAAGCAGGAAGAATAACTATTTTTAACACCAATTTTTTAAAGACAGTATGATGTAGACTATTCACTTCCAAAATAAAACCTTTTGTTTTTGTCACCAACTCACCCGTTCACCGAAAAATATAATAATAAATAAAAAAACCTAAATATATTTTTCTTCACAAAATATAGCTCAAAACCAATAGTTCCAAAAATCATTTCTTGGTTGCAGCCAAAACTTATTTTTTTTGCAGAAGAAAAGTTTCGTCAAGAAAACGAGTATTTCTGCGTGCTTTAATTTTGAACTATTCCTGAACAAAAAGTTATACTAACGGTTTTTTGTTTTATATTAGTGAAGCACTGTGCAGTCGACTGGCTCATATTTTCTCAAAGCTAAGTAGTGTAAGAGATTAGTAAAAGAATAGTTGATTATCTGCCAAAACAATTTTTAAAAAATGACCATCGATTAAACTAATAACAAAATAATACCTACTGGATACAAGCCGAAAAAAATACACAAACTAAAACACGAACCCTGTTCTTTGGTTTGTTTTTTCGTCTCTAATTTCTCTTGTGAAAAAGCCAGAATAAACTAAATCAGAACGATTTTGTGCCAAGTTTTCTACTACTTTTCTTATTAAAGTGGTTTTTCCGATGCCTATAAAATACAACATTAGAATTCCTTTTAACTAAATTGATAAACTGAACTGACTATTTTTATTAAAAATATACAATATACCGAAAAATGTGCAACTCCTATATAAAATAGTAAGTCAAAGTAGGCATTATAATGAGCCTCTTCATTTAAATGGGACCCTCCATTATAGTGGCATAGTAGTCATTTTAATTCGGCGAGTTAAAATGGAGAGAAGCCATTATAACAGCCATTTATTGATTTAATTTCACTTCACATATACTCATATCACAAGTGTAATACTGTCCGGGCTGCTGAGTTTTACTGTGTTGGACAGTATTAAATCAACACGAGAAAACTCGTGCGGCCTGGGCAGTATTACACTTGTGAGTGAGTATATATTAAGGGAAATCAATAAATGGCTATTATAATAGCTTTCTCTCATTTTATTTCGCTGAATTAAAATAGTCTACTAAATAGGCTACAATGCCATTATAGTGGAGGGTGTCATTTAATTAGAGAGGCTCATTACAATGGCCTACTTTTCCGTACTTTTTTATATAGGAGTTGCACAGTTTTCGGTATTATTTATTTTTGTTTTTATTAGCAACACAATATAAATTTTATTACATTGAAGGATAAAATTAAGCTTCGTACGTAATGTACAATTTTAGTAAATGGACGTACCTAGTGTTTGATTTTAAAATATAATACCAACATTAAACAAAAGTAATACTAAAAACTTTGTGCAAAATGTGCACTGTCAAAAAACCTTTGCGACTATGCCTGTATCACCAATATAGATATTAAATAAGTAACCTGGGGGCCCAGTGACTAGAATTTGTGAAGTTGAAGATGAAGAAGGTAGCATTTTTTAGTTTTTTATTACAGACGCCCCTGATTTAGATTTCTCTTGTTTAAAAGCTTCCAAAATTATAAGTTTCTCTTCAGTTATTTCTTCGTCAAAACCCTAAAAGCTTTTTAAGTTATAGTTTTTACACGTCGTAATCGCTTTTAACATAGGTGGGTAGCCTCCCGGATTTTTTTGAGTGGGGGGTATACCCGATCCCTGAAATTTGGTTGGGGGGGTCCCAAAATTTTTTTGAGTTATACTTCAAATACATCATTTGTAACGTTTTTAGTACTGGGTGGGGACCCCTCCCCAAATTTTAGGGGAGGGGTGTCCGGGGAACCCCCAAATTTTAGGGGGGGGGGGGTGTCGGCTATAATCGGGATTTCTGGGTATAACCATACATGGGCAAGTTGGTCCGGGGGGTTAAACCTCACATTAGGGGGGTTAAAATCCGAGAAACACAAAATACCCATATCGTTTTTTTTCTGGAGTGCATTTTACCCATATCGTTTTTCGATTTTGAAGGAAAAATAGGTATAAAACGCTAATTTTAGGTCAAAAAGCCTTTTTATTGCATTTTTAAGCTTTTTATTGTTTAAAACATTCATTTTGACCTCAAAACTTAAGCTTGGAGGCAGTTAGAATAGAAGTCATTTTAAAGACGTCTTTTTTCTTCATTTTTCGAAAAATTGGGGGGGGGGGTAGTTAACCTTTTCTCCCCCACCACTTCTGAGTGGGGGGGAATTAAACCCCCTTCTCAGAATTTGGGGGGGTTAACCCCCCCCGTGCCCATGTATGGTTTAAACCCTCTCCCTAAAATTTTGGGAAGGTGGTTTAAACCATACATGGGCACAGGGGGTTGGGGGTTAACCCCATACATGGGCACGGGGGGGGTTGGGGGGGTTAACCCCCCCCCAAATTCTGAGAAGGGGGGTTTAACCCCCCCCCACTCAGAAGTGGGGGGGGGGGAGAAAAAGTTAACCCCCCCCCAATTTTGGAAATTTTTCCAAAATTTTTAATGAAGAAAAAAATGTCTTTAAAATGACTTCTAACTGCATCCAAACTTAAGTTTTAAGGTCAAAACAAACGTTTTAAGCAATAAAAAGCTCAAAAATGCAATACAAAGGGCTTTTTGACTTAAAATTAGCGTTTTTTAACCTATTTTTCCTTCAAACTGGAAAAACGATAGGGTAAAATGCCCTCCAGAAAAAAAACGATATGGGGTATTTTGCGTTTCTCGGATTTTAACCCCCCCCCCCTAATTTGGGAGTTGAACCCCCCCCCCACCTACCTGGACCAACTTGCTCATGTATGGTTAACCCCCCCAAATTCTGAGAAGGTGGTTTAACCCCCCCCCCCCAATTAGAAGTGGGGGGAGAGAAAAAGTTAACCCCCTCCCAATTTTGGAAAAATGAAGAAAGAAATGTCTTTAAAATGACTTCTATTCTAACTGCCTCTAAACTTAGGTTTTGAGGTCAATATGAATGTTTTAAGCAATAAAAAGCTCAAAAATGCAATAAAAAGAGTTTTTTGACCTAAAATTAAGCGTTTTTACCTATTTTTCTTTCAAAATCGAAAAACGATATGGGTAAAATGCATTCCAGAAAAAAAACGATATGGGTATTTTGCGATTTTCAGATTTTAACCCCCTTCCCTAATTTGGGGTTTAACCCCCCCACTCCGGACCAACTTGCCCATGTATGGTTTAAACCCCCAGAAATCCCGATTATAGCCGACGCCCCCCCCCTAAAAATTTGGGGGTTCCGGACACCCCTCCCCTCTGAAATTTGGGAGGGGTCCCCCACCCGGCTCTGAAAACGTTCAAATGATGTATTTGAAGTATAACCCAAAAAAAATTTTGGGACACCCCAACGATTTCAGGATCCGGTATACTCCCCACTTCAAAAAAATTGCGGAGTACCGCCTATGTTAAAAGCGATTACGACGTGTCAGAATTATAACTTAAAAAGCTTTTAGGGTTTTTGACGAAATAACTGAAAAGAAACTTATAATTTCTTGGAAGCTTTTAAACAAGAAATTTAAATAGGGGCGTCTGTAATAAAAAAACTAAAAATGCTACCTTCTGCCGTGCTTCAACTTCACAAAATTCTAGTCACTGGGCCCCAGTTACTTATTTAATATCTATATTGGTGATACAGGCATAGTCGTAAAAGTTTTTTGACAGTGCACATTTTGCACAAAGTTTTTTTAGTCAATACTTTTGTTGAATTTTGGTATTATATTTTAAAATCAAACCTTATGGGCGTCGACATACTAAAATTGTACACATTACATTACGAACTTTAATTTTATCCTTTCTAATAAAATTTATATTGTGTTGCTAATAGAGACGAAAATAAATAATACCGAAAACTGTGCAACTCCTATATAAAAAAGTACGGAAAAAGTGGCCGTTGTAATGACCTCTCTAATTAAATGACACCCTCCACTATAATGGCATTGTAGCCTATTTAGTAGACTATTTTAATTCAGCGAAATAAAATGAGAAAAAGAAAGCTATTTATAATAGCCATTTATTGATTTAATTTTTTAATATCTGTTATCACTCACAAGTGTAATACTGCCCAGGCCGCACGAGTTTTCTCGTGTCAGATTTAATCTGTCAACGCATTTATTAGGCTTTTCAATATAATGTGAAGTGAAATTAGAATCGATAAATAATGGCTTCTCCATTTTAACTCGCCGAATATAAAATAAAACTATCTGCACTCTAATGAAAGATTTATGAAGAGCTCATTATAATGCCTATTTTGACTTACTATTTATATAGGAGTTGCACATTTTTGGGGTATATATATTTTTAATAAAAATAGTCAGTTCAGTTTATCAATTTCCATTTTAAAAGGAATTCTAATGTTGTATTTTACATAGGCATCGGAAAAAACCACTTTAATAGGGAAGTAGTAGAAAACTTGGCACAAAATCGTTCTGATTTAGTTTATTATCAAGGCTTTTTCACAAGAAAATTAGAGACGAAAAAACAAACTTCCCAAAGAACAGGGTTGGTGTTAGTTTGTGTATTTTTTTTCGGCTTGTATCCAGTAGGTATTATTTTGTTATTTAGTTTAATCGATGGTCATTTTTTAAAAATTGTTTTTAGCAGGATGATCAACTATTACTAATCTCTTACACTACTTAGCTTTGAGAAAATATGAGCCAGTCAACTGCAGTGCTCACTAATATAAAACAAAAAACCGTTAGTATAACTTTTTGTTCAGGAATAGTTCAAAATTTAAAGCACGCAGAAATACTCGTTTTCTTGACGAAACTTTCTTTCCTGCAAAAAATAAGTTTTATTGCAAGCCAAGAAATGATTTTTGGAAGTTTATTGGTTTGACTATATTTTGTGAAGAAAAATATATTTAGGTTTTTTTATTTATTATTATATTTTTTGGGTGAACAGTGAGTTGATAACAAATTTGAAAGTGAATAGTCTACATCATACTGTCTTTAAAAAATTGGTGTTGAGAATCGTTATTCTTCCTGCTCAGAGGGGTTCCCCCTCCAGTAAAAAAATTACCAAAAACAGGGTTTCAGTGGTGTCGTGAATAACCATTCATTTAAATTTTCAGTCGCTTCCAGTTGCAGCGATATTGTGTGTTTTTTGGTATACTCCCCTCGTCAAAAATTTGAGTGGGAATACAACCCACAGCCAACTCCTCCTTCTAAGCAATAC